>APFE030881879.1:4647-46302 GCA_000404065.3 Pinus taeda | reverse complement strand
CTGCGTGGCCTAGAAGATCTCCTCATCTGAACTGCGTTGTAGGTTCATCTGAACCTCCTCTGGAAGCCGAAACTTTTAGTGGTGGAATGAAGTCAATCCGACGGTCGGTTTGTGAGATATCGTCTGCCTTAGTTTGATAATGAAGCCGCTAATGTTGATGCTTTTGATCTAGGGTTTGCTACTGCTGATATGAATTAGATTCATTGTACTATTTCTCTCTGCTGAATTATTGAAGATAAAAGAAGATTTTATGAAAGGGTTTCCCCACACATTGTGGGGTTTGTCCCTGGCTAGCTGCCACATCTTGTGTCTCTTGTCTTGGCTTGTTTTCTGTCAATCGTTTAATGCTATATCTGCACTTTACTTTATGTACATGTGATTGCTAATCGGTGGAATATAATAAGAAAAAGAAGTAAACTGCTATAAGCATAGAACATACCATAACTTAACAATAGGGTACGACCGAGAGGAGCTGTTAGATGCTACAACTAGATGGTCAAAGTATCATGTCTTGTACTAGTGGATGTATTAGGGCCATTATCCCTAGTATGGGAGCCCTAGACTATTGTATTATAGGTTGTTAATATAACAAAGTTGGGTTGAAAAATAAAAAAATTGTCTATGTTCTATGCATATGTGATTTACTGCTTTATATTTCCGCTATGTAAAATAGTTTATGGTTGAGATTCTTGGTTTCGTAGCATCGGTGATTTTAAGACTCTAACCTAGACCCAAGGTTGTGGAAATTTCGCAGAAGTCACGGGATGCAGAAGCATGGTTGATTGGAATGAATGAGTTCTTCATATTTCACAATTACTCAGAGAACATGAAGACCATAATAGCTACATTCAGTCTTAAAGGTAAAGTAGATATCTGGTGGGAAGATGTAAAGAACATCAAAGATATTTATGAGGAGAAATTGACTTGGAGTGAGTTCGAGAGGCTATTACAGAAGAAGTATCTATAAGAGAGATATTATGATGACAGGGAAAAAGAATACTATGAGCTGAATATGGGATCCATGACTAATGAGGATTACACTAGAAGATTCTTGGAGCTACTGAGGTGTGTTCCTTACCTCAAGGAGGAGAAGGCCAAGATTTAGAGATTCATCAGTGGGTTTCCAATAGCATTCAAATACAGGATTGAGTTTGACAAGCCTAGATAATTGGAGGAATCCATCAGAAAGCTAAAGCATTGTTATGATAAATTCAAACACAAATCTGAGACTAAGAAGGATTGGAAGGGTAATGATAAGAATAAAGGAAAATGGGACAAGAAGCGAGCAAGACCTTAGGATATTGGTAACAAAGAGAATGTCACACCACCTAAGAAGTTCAATACATCTGGCAGAGAATAGGGACTTCTGTCTGAGGAGAAAAATAAGAGTGAAAATAGGGAGCCTGTGTGATGTTGGACTTGTAGAGGAGAGCAACGTTAGAGAGATTGTCTGCAGTATCAGGGTGGTAGACTACAAATCTACAATGCTCAGGAGGCATAGACAGTGGGAGATGTTGGACAGAGTATTCCTGGGATCTACGCAGTGTTAGATAACAGGAAGGTAGATCACTAGGCATGAAGCAGATGTTTTGAGAAAGTACCCAATTATACAACAGTTTCAGGATTTATTTTCCATAGAGATTTCAGAGTTTTTGCCCCACAGGGAAGTGGCCTTTTCTATTGAGTTGGTACCTGGGGCAACACCATCATTTAAGGCACCTTACAAGATGAGCACATCGACATTGGTAGAGTTGAAGTTGCAGTTGAAGGAAATTCTTGATAAGGATGGTACTCTCAGGTTGTGCATTGATTACAAGAATTTGAACAAAGTGATCATCAAGAGCAAGTATCTGTTGTCGAGGATTAATGATTTGTTCGATCAGTTTAAGGGAGTAGCAATGTTCTCGAAGATTCATCTGAGATCTGGATATCACCAAGTATACATTAAACAAGATGAAAATCATAAGAAATATTTCCGGACCAGGTATGGACATTATGAGGTTTTTGTAGTTCCATTCAGTTTGACTAATGCTTCAACTACTTTTATGTGCTTGATAAATAGTGTGTTGTGTCCTTATTTGGACAAGTTTCTTATTGTGTTCATTGATGATATATTGTTATATTATAAAAATGAAGAAGGGCATGTTGAACACTTGGCAGTAGTATTAATATTATTGAGAGAGCATCAGTTGTGTGCTAAACCTAGCAAGTGCAATTTCTTTTAGAATGAGGTACATTACTTGGGACATGCGGTTTCCAAGGAAGGCATAGTAGTGGATCCAGAAAAGGTAAGAGCTATCATGGAGTGGGAAGCTCTTAGGAATGTGGATGAGGTGAGATCCTTCATGGGGTTCGTAGGGTATTACAAGAGGTTCATCAAGAACTTCTTGCATATTTATTATCCTATCACATCATTGGAAAGGAAAGGAAAGAGGTTTGAATGGACAAAGGAATGTGTAGCCAGTTTTAAGAAATTAAAGAAATTGTTGACACATGCTCCAGTGTTAAAGATCGTAGACATGGACAAAGAGTTTGTGGTATGTACAGATTCTTGCAAGAGAGGGCTTGGTGGAGTCGTTATGCAGGAAGGACAAGTAGTGTGCTTTGAGTCATGAAAACTAAATGAGCATGAGCAGAACTATCCGACACATGATCTTGAGTTGGTAGCGATCATTCATGCATTGAAGATGTGGAGGGACTATTTTCTTGGCATACGATTTGTACTGATAAGTGATCACAGTGGATTACGGTATCTATTTTACCAACCGAATCTGAATTCTAGACAATCTAAATGGTTGGCCACGATCAGTAAGTTCAACTTTGAGATCAAGTATATTAAAGGTAAAGAGAACATGGTTGCAGTTGCTCTTAGGAGGTGGATACAGGTGAATCATATGGTTGTTATGATCTCCTATGGGACAGATCTACATGATAAGATCTTGCAGGAAAGGTAGCAGGATGTCAGGTATATGGATCTTAGGCACATGTTACATCAGAGTGCAAGTATAGGTACAGGTGTAGGTACAAGTGCACAGGATGTGGACTATTGTCTCATGGAAACACGGATTGATCAGATTTAAAGACATGATATATTATCCAGATAGCAGTGAGATCAATAAGGTGATATTTAGGGAGGTTCATGCAAAATTATATTTAGGTCAATTAGGCTATCATAAGACACTAGCAATAGAGAAGAAGTTTTACTATTGGCCGAATTCAGAGAGAAATGTGGCAGAGTTTGTGGCTAGGTGCTTGGATTTTCAGCAGGTGAAGGCAAAGTGTAAGCATCCACGTGAACTACTACAACCGATTCTGATTCCAGGATGGAAATGGGAGGTTATTTCCATGGACTTTATCATAGGTTTACCAAGGACATCTAGAAAACATTAGTCCATCATGATCATGGTGGACAGGTTGACAAAGGTTGTGCACTTCATTCCAGTGAAGTACACATACTCAGTGAATGATGTCACATAGGTCTTCATCAAAGATGTGGTGAGATTGCATGGTGTTCCACAGAAGATTGTGTCAAGTAGGGATGTGAATTTCACTTCCAAGTTTTGGAAGGAGATGTTTGTAGGATTAGGTGCAAAATTGGCCTTAAGTACAACTTATCATCCGCAAACAGACAGACAAACATAGAGGGTCAGAAAGATATTAAAGGACATGTTGAGGATGTATGTGATGCATCAACAATGGAAGTGGGAAGAGTATGTTCCACTAGTTGAGTTTTCTTACAACAATGGGTATCAAGAATCTTTGAGGATTAGTTCGTTTGAGGCACTTAATGGGAAGAGTTGTAATACTCCTATTAGTTGGAGTGACCCAATTAACAGGGTGTTGATTGAACTGGAAATGTCGGTGGAAATGGAATAGGAAATGCATATAATTAAGAAGAATCTAAAAGCAGCATGAGATAAGTAGAAGAGCTACACATATTGGAATATATCGTTTAAGGAGTTTCAGTTTAGGGAGCAGGTGTACTTGCACATCAAACTAAAGAAGAACTCCTTGCAGATTGAATTGTGTGCCAAGCTGGCACCTTGGTTTTGTGGACCTTTCAAGATTATTGAGAGGATTGGGCTAGTAGCCTATTAAATTGCATTGCCTGTGACATTGAAATTCCATGATGTTTTCCATGTATCAATGCTTTAAAAGTATGTTAAAGATGTTGATCATGTGATTGGTTGGTCTGTATTATAGGTGGATCCAAAAGGAGAATTCCAACTGGAACCTCAGTGCATTTTGCAAAGAAAGATGCTCATGCTTCAAAATCGAGAAATCAAGCAGGTTGAAGTGTAGTGGAAGTAGTTTGGGCTTGATGAAGCTACATGGGAGATGGCAGATCCTATGTAGGTTATGTATCCTTCTCTAATCATTGGTTGAGGAAATGTTTTGGTATGATGTTTTTGTATATGTACATATGTATATGGATGTAAATACCGCCATGAGCTATGTTATGAATCTCCAATAAGCGGTATGGGTGTCATGTCATTATGATGTTATATTTGTCATGTTGTCATGTTGGTTTGATTATCAGTAAGTGGATCATTGTAAATACTACATTGAGTTAAGTTATAAAGCTCCATGGGCAGTATGTCTTTCTTACAGAAGTCTTGTTGGTTGTAGGTGTCGTTAAAGACTAAGGACGACGTTCCCCAAGGGGGAGGGCTTTGTAACAAACCTGGTCAAAAATCCATGTAAAAATTTAATAAAGGTAAAATAAGACCTTGGTCATGGGACACATTATCCAAGCTGAATGTTGGGAAAAAAATTGTGATGGGGATCCCTTGTGGTTAATTAATGGCTAAATAAATTGGCAAAGGCAATGAAAAAGACTTTGGAGAGACATGAGGCATTTATTGGCATTTTATTTATGAAAATAATGGAAATTAGGAGAAAAGGAAGGTGAAAGGTCATAGGTTGCATGTGAGGAGGAAAATGAAGGAAAATAATGGAAAATGAAGAAAATAGAGGCCCCAATGACAAAAAGGCTTCTAAGGATCAATTTGTAACATTTTGTCAATTTTTATAGATATCTCTCTATTCTCTTTCTCATACTCTTGGACACTTGGAGTTTTTCTTGGAGCACTTTTGGAGGAGTGTGGTATACTTGGAGTTTTGGAGAAATAAAGCAAAGGAAGAGAATGAAAGCACAAGATGACATCGATATGAACAACTAAAACTAGTTTTTCTTGCAGGTACCAAGTTTCATGTATGTTTTCCTCACTAGTTTTGGCATGCATGGCATATGCATGTGGTTTCTTGGTTATGATTTGTCATTGACATGGCAGATTGCCTCGATTAACAATGGATTTTCCTAGCCTTGTCATTTCCTTGATAGCCATGGTGTTGTGGGTTCATTTCCTTTTATTTTCTAGTTGGTTCTCATGTTGCTTTAGGTATGGGTTGAGTTACTAGTTCCTAGAGCATTGGTTGGACAAACGCTTTGGAGCCCTGTAGCATCTAGGGTTGAGTTACTAGTCCTGGATCCTTGGCTGGAAAAATGCTCTATAACCCTTGGTGGGTTGAGTTACTAGTCCTAAAGCCTTCGTTGGACAAACGCTTTGGAGCTCGACAATAGTTGTGGGTTGATTTACTAGTCTTGGAGCCTTGGTTGGGACAAACGCTCTGGAGCCCTCAACAACTTAGGTAGATACCAATCTGGTAATGCTTAGTGATTTTTGACTGTGAGGTGGAATCATTGGTTGAGGGTTGAGATGGTTTGGCCTCATGAAGCCCTGGATGATTTTTATTTATTTGTCTTATGAGATCCCACATTCATGCTTAGAATAAGGCACAGGGGTGACTGGCTGAAATAAAGATTTGGTTCAGCCTAGTCTACGGTTGGGTGGTTCATGGAAGTCCCATACCTGGTCAACCTATGCAATCATCAATAAGAACTCTCTTTCTCCTTGGTATCTTATGGGTAAACGTACTTTTTTATATGTGTCTTATATGGTTGTTATATCCCTGATGTTTCTATTGGTTATATGCTGGTTATGAATGAGTTTTATGATAGTGAAAATGTATGGCTCTCGTCATGTTTTGGTCAATCATTGGATTTAAAATGTATATGTGACTTATAGATGGTAATGCAATCATTTTGATGAGGCATCCATGTTTCTTAGTGATTCCCAGATAAGTATGAGGCCCATATGCTCAGATATGTTGTTTAAACCTGTAGAATGCATATTTGTGACATGTTTGACTAAATGCCTGCCATGGCTAGTAGGGGTCCAATCAAGTCCTTGTTAAAGTGATTACATTTGTATCATTATTTCATTATTATCTTTTCTAGAAGTGTCATGGAGTTTTGGGCATTGCATTGAGCCCTAGGCCTCAAAAAGTGGCACAGAAGTCGGAATCATTGGCACATAACTGCTTGGGAAAGTCCCTAGCCATAGGCATACCCATGTTGCAGAAGTGACTAGAGGGTCCCAGTCACACTCATGCCCATGTCATGGGAGCGACTGGGGAACTAATGTAGTAAAAAAGTTAGCTTGTCATAGGGGCTAGTCACTTGGAAGGATTAGATGGCTCTTAGGCATTCTGGAGTAGGTCTGGAAGGTTTTTCTTGTCGTATTATGTTAGTTCAACTTCCTTAATTGACACATAGGGAGTTTAATCAAATCATAGTAACTCTTTGTCACATGTTTACCCCAGTTGGTTGATTACTTGGGTAGATGTGGGAGGAGGGTGTTACAAGCATCTCAAGAACTTTGATGAAAATATGGTATATATACAACACTCTTATAACAGAGAAGTCCACACTTATACCTATAAGTTCTCAATTAAAACTTGTTTTGGATATTTTCTTCCTTCACCTTTTGATATTGTATATGGGTAATGAGGAGTGAGAGAGGATCTTACAAGGTATGCCTTGAGGCTGGAAAAAATTGTACAAAAGATCAAGAAAATCCATATACAAGTATAGGATACACTCCAAAAAGTCACAAGAAAAATATAATGTCAGGCATGATCGACACAGAATAGAGAAGTTGTTTAAGGTGGGAGACAATGTATGGTTACAATTAAACAAGTAGAAGCTACAAGATCCTAGTAAGAAAATCAAGGCATTGTAGTATGGTCCCTTTGAGATACCGTAAAAAGTGGGAGATAATGTCGATAAGCTCAATTTTCCCCTATACATGCACATGTACTTATTTGTGAATGTGGATAATTTGAAGCTCTATCAACCTTCCATGCTAGATTAGGAAGAGAAACGAGTCCTACCTTTTGTAAAGGATTAAGCACCAAATGATTAGGAAAAGTTGATAGAAGATATAATTTTGCAGAAGGGGGTCCAAAAATACAATATAGGGATAGCATGACCTTTAGAGGATTAGGTTGAAAGGATAACTACTAGGAAAAGCTAAATGGTACGCCTGATAAAAGGTGGAGGGAAAAATTCCTTACCTCATATAGTAGAATTTTTTGGGGACCAAAAGCCTCCCTAAATGGGGAGGTGTGATCTAGATTGGATCATTATATTGTTTTCATCCACCTTGATGTTTTTAGAGTGGAAAAGTAGAGGAATTAGCTCATAGGACCATTTTTGTCGGTGGGACCCAATTTGGCAAATTGGGTTCTAGAACCTTCCGAGAACATTTTGAGGCATCAAATGACATTTTTTGGGGGTAAACGTTTTCCACTTGAGCGCCACATGTCTTTTCTAGTTCTACACACAATGGACTTTCCAATGACACAAAAGTAACCTTAGTCAAACTCTGTATGTAAAAGTTTAGTCACTCGGAAGTTTACATTCCTGTTTTCACCACCTTAATGTCAACCCCCGTAACTCATGGAAAAGGGGATAGCCATGTGATTATGAGGAAGAAGATTTCATAAGAGCTCATATTGTACTTATGGCGAAGATTTGAGGGAGTCAAACTTAACCACTAGTAGGCTATATGGCTATGTTATAATTGGGTCATTAGGAGGAAGAGGGGTTCCAATCTTCTTGAGTGTATCTTTTTCTCTAAATGAGAAAAAACACTGAGAGAGATAGAGGGAGAGCACACAAAGAAGATTTGTGCATTGTAGTATCACACATTATAGTACCTCACAAGCCACAAATCATACTTCTTTATACTCAGCCATTTTCTATTAAGAGAAAGAGAGCAAAGCAACCTCACCCTCCAGTTGTGTTTTCTTTGGAAAGGGTTTCCCAGGTTATATCTTGTGTCAAATATAGCTTGTGAGTTTCATTTAATTATTCTCTATTTTATGCACAAATTTTAATTTGCATGCATACACAATAAGCACTAACCTAAATATCTAGAAATCCAAATAGAAATTGACCTTTGATAGTGTAGATTTTTGAATTTTTAAGTACAATTTATTACATATGTTATGATGAACTATCCAATGGAATATCCATGGTAGTTTATAGACCAGTTAGATGTAGAAACTCATGTGGAGACTAGTCACCAAGGGCATACTTTTCCGTCACAGTAGCCTAGGAGCTATTGTCAAAGCTTAAAAATAAGCAACCTCAAAGTGTGAAAGGGAAGCACCAATGGTAAAGAGAGCTAGTCCCTACCTCTTTCCTATGACACTTACTACCAATAAAACACAAATGAGTAGGAAATTAAGAGAAAGAATTACAAAGATATGAATGAACCTGCACTAACTATTCCCAAGACTGTTCACTTGCAATGGAATGGTCTCGGTAAGATGAGCCCAACGCCCAAATAAATAGAATTTTTTCCTAGCACAACTTGGGCCCATAAAAGATACAACAAAAATAAATTTTGTGTTTAGAACCTAGCGTGTGAGGGGAACAACGACTAGTTGCTATTTCTACATGCCTTCCCCAAGCTTGAGCCTAAACAAATGGAGGACCAAAATAATAGAATGTTGATCGATACTAGGAGCAAAATCATCCCACACATGGATAAAATAAATAGAATGCACAAGCTTCTAGGAAAATCCCAAAACTTTGACCTCATGCCAATGATTGGAAGTGTGAGACTGAAGAAGGGAGTCGTTTTGGTAATAATTCCAAGGAATCTAGTAAATTCACATGTCGTTGTGATAGAAATTCCAATGAATCTAGTAAAATCACATGCCATTGCAATAATACTCTCCATGATCATCACTGGATGCCCTTTTAGTGCAACACTGCAACAAGACAAGCTCTTTAGGCAAGTGAATTTCCTCATGAGATGTGTAATCCCCTTTAATTTTAAGCCCTCAAAATCACCTAGGGATCGCACTTGGCTTATGCTACACCAACCATCAACAATGTTGTGTTTTTTTCCCACGGAATTTCAAACCGGCAACCCTCACATTACAAAGTGCCTTAACATAACACCCTGTCACATTTTTGTTTACACCTCGTGGGAAACATACTTTAAAATGTTGTGGTTAATAGTAAAAATAATTAATAATGTATGGATCATCTTTAAACTTTAAATTTCCACTCAATTTTAAGGCAAAATATCAATAGTATACTAATCTTTCTCACTAATTTTAGTAGATAGTTAGAAATATTTTTTCACAATTTATTTATCGAACCCCTTCTTATTACAATTATTTTGAATACATTTATAGAATCTTTTGTGTCACCTGTCTCTAGGTGCACTTCTTGGTTAGGGTAGCATCCCATTTTTCCTATGCAGACTTGGCCTTATCTTAAAAAAGGCCTTCTCAAAATCTATATGGTAGCTTCCCAAATGTAAAGCATGTATATATGTAGGTACTCCCAAATAAACTGGTGTATGACATAAAATATATATATATATATATATATATATATAATATAATATATATATATATTTATATATATATATATATATATAATAATATATATATATATATTGATTTTTCAAGGTACGGTTTATGTGTGAATCAGAAACCTACCTATTGCAACTTGTGGCATAATCACCCAAACCAATTTCTAGTGCTATTTATACATACCTTGGGTGGTCCTCATATCAATGAATTTTCCTTTGCATCCAAACGCAAGTAAATTTGTCCCCATTTAGGTCTATTATTACCCATGTTTTTAAACACATCCCTTACTTCAGGAAACCTTAGTTTCCATGTTGTGGTATTTTGTCCCCATTTAGGTCTATTATTACCCATGTTTTTAAACACATCCCCTGCTTCAGGAAACCTTAGTTTCCATGTTGTGGTATTTAGTTCCCTTATTTCACATCCATATAGATTTTGTTAGAGAAGAGACATTCAATGGTTGGGGATGGAAGGATCTGGATCATATCTCTCTTTTTATGCTTCAAATTCTTTATTCTACTCTCTGGTCTATTACTTGTGTTGCAGGTCTACACCTTTAGAGGAAGAACCAAGGTTTAGACCCTTCGATATCTACATCAATTGTAGGACGCACTTGTAAGTTCTGATCTCCTAATTTGTGAATTCTAAGTAAATTATATTGATTATGTTTTTTTTTGTTGTTCTTCTATTTTCGGTTTGTCAAGGCTACTAACCCTAGTGTCCTAATTTGTGAATTCTAAGTAGATTATATTAATTATGTTTTTTGTTGTTGTTCTTCTACTTTCGGTTTATCAAGGCTACTAACCCTAGTGTTAAGGATTTTATCCTGTAAAATATTTGTAATTAAAATTACCTTATCTTCGATGAATATTATAAGTTTTCACTATATTTAAAAATCTACTTTTATTTCTTTTCATGTTGAATTCCTTTTGAATACACTTTTATTAAAAATACTATATTTTTAATTGATATCATAAATATTCTTTTTTACTTTTACATTTTAAAATCACATTTAAATTTTTTAGATATTAAACTCCTCAATGCACTTTTTTTAATTAAAAACTTCCTATTGGTTTAGCATTTTTTTCTCTACTTTATAAAAACTATTTTTAACTTTTTTTAATATATTAATGTAAAACACTAATTATAATATTTAAATACCTTATAATCTACAATATAAAATCAAATTAAAAACATATATTTTGAAATGGTGAACAATCCCCTTTCACTTCTTCAAAACATGCAAATCACCATTTAAATGCTGATAAAACTTCAAACATAACAATATTCATACCACAAACACACGGTACCTAGTCAAACCCCTCCCCAACCTATATAATATTAAACACACACTTAGAAGGATAAATAGATGATAGAATCTATTATATTGAATTTTCCATGGCACAATTGAAGCCACAATTTGAGAATGAAATCTAGTATATGGTATCCTAAAAACTAATTGAATTCGTTAAAAGTCAAATTAATTAATAATTTTTTATGGGATAAAATGGTTATGAATTATTTTCATTAAATAAAATTTTGCTTTATTTTCACAATTTCTTTCCTATTTTAATAAATCATTTTAAAATAAACTAAAATCAAATAAGATAATTTACTGAAATTATCCACTTATTAATTATCCTAATCTATGTGAGAGAACGTGTAAGAATCCATTCCTACTTAGACTTCGCAGTTATGATAGAACAATTCGAAGGCAGGCATAGAATCGGACGAATAGAGGGCGCAAGTTCGAATCTGATGCAGTCCGTAATGGTTTTCACTGACCCCAAAGCGTGGCGCCCAGATTTCGAAGCAGATATACGATGCTGGATTTACCTCTATCTGAAAACGAAAACGAAAGGTCATGAATAATCCTGGGCCTTGGGAATAGTTGGAATAAACACAGTCCCCAGGAAGACGGCAGAGCATTACTAAACAGACGAAGATCTGCAGAAAATTTAAAACTTGAAAATCCTCGAAATCCAAATAAACAATGCAGGCCGGAAGGTACAACGAACTGCAGTACCAAAGTAAGTGAAAGATCTGAAGTCACCTCACCGGGTAGGAATTGGAATTTCAGACCTCAAGCATCCGTCAAATTTTGACTGTTTCTGCACGTCTAAGGCCTATTTCCAGACTTTTATTGACGGGCCTGAATTTTTTTTTGACTATATTCAATAAGCAAATCATCCTATAATCAACAATTACCTATCAAATTCCATACATGACCCCACATTGAACAATGAGGCCGACCAACCGTGGCCAACACCGGTGCTGTTATTGCTAAGTTAATAAACTTTAGTTCATGATTGTCCCTTTTCTAAAAATGGGAGAGGATAAATAATAACTGACCGGCATTTAACTATGTGTGCGTTCATTGGATGGGCGGCACCTGATATCTCAACATCTCACCATAAATGCTCTAACGTTGGTCTACGGTTGTGGATTGATATGATACCAACTTTTTATTTAGTTGTCGGAATTAGGTAGGTTATACATAGAACATAAAATTTTCATATATGCGATAGATTCAGAATTTGGGTAAAAATCCCTATCATTAGGTGAACATGATGTATAGAATATTTTATATTCTTGGGTATAGGAGGTTAAGAGATACACATATTCTTGAGTTATTTCCATAGTTGGTCCACTTTGATAGGATTTTTGAGTATTAAAGAATTATAGAACTTGTTGGGTATATCAAGTGGTATTAAGGTACGATAGATTTAGAATTTGGGTAAAAATCCCTATCATTAGGTGAACATGATGTATAGAATATTTTATATTCTTGGGTATAGGAGGTTAAGAGATACACATATTCTTGATTTATTTCCATAGTTGGTCCACTTTGATAGGATTTTTGAGTATTAAAGAATTATAGAACTTGTTGGGTATATCAAGTGGTATTAAGGTAAGGTTTAGTTTTAATTCACAATTTGTAGAAGTATTAGAATTAATTTTCTCTTGAGTTGAGTTCTATGAGATTAGTTGATGTGCAAGTATGGTAGCAAGGAGACTTAAGAGAGAGACATTTGTGATTTATCTATTGAGAGACAAGTAGTGGGAGTTAATGTTGAAAGAAAGCGTTGGGAATGGAAGTTTTGTTGAAGATTACAAGAAAACTCCTAATGATGTCACTACAAAGAGGACCAGGAGGGATTGAAGAAGGAGAATTGAAGAATTGGAGAACAAATAAATTGGACTTGTTGGAACTATAGTACTTAGTATTAGTGGTTGAGATGGAGGAAGAACAAAATGTTGATAGAAGAGACCTAATAAAGTAGTTGATCTTATTTATGAACGATATAGGTAATGCAAGGATGGAAGTTTCATACTATGATGGTAGTCTCAAACCAAAGACTCTTTGTACATTGGATAGGTGAACTCTACAGAGACTTTGAGTATGAGATTGCCCAAAACCTCAATAGAATGTTTTACAATAACAAAGTTGAAAGGGAATGTTGCACTTTGGAAAGATATTGTGCAAAAGGACGATGTGGAAAAGAAAAGATAAATAATTGATAGAAACAAGTGAGTAACATCAAGAAGTACTTTCTTGTTGATTAATAGCAAAGTTTGTGTAAACAACCACGAAAATTATTTATAAAAAAAGTAAAATATAAAAAATAAAAACCCAAAAGAAGACATCTATTTATGAATATAAAAATAATTATTGAAATTTCTACTTAGATGGAGACTTAAAAGAACTTGAATTTGAAAGGGTAGCAAGGTATGCTAATGGATTAAAGTTCCAAATTCAAGAGGAGACGAATACCCATTGTTTTCAAACCATGGATGAAGCATATTATATGGCTTTAAAGTTACGGGAAATTTTGAATAGGAAGTGGAAACAAAGTTGTAGGGGAAAGAATCTAAAAGACAAAGGAAGAGCTATGGCTACAAGAGCACATTCTAGAGAAGTGAGAGAAGTTGAAGCATCTTGTAGTCAAATTTCCAAAGCTAACAACCATGTTGGTAGAGGCAATAGTTTTCGAAGAGGAAATGGAAAGTATATCATTACTTGCTACAATTGTAGAGTATAAGGGCACAAACCATCGAAATGCCTAAAGAAGCACAATTTGAGGAGAAAGAATGAGGCTATGAATCATGTCACAAAAGTAGGTCAGGCATTAGTTATGGAAGACAATGTTGTAGTATTTCAATATGAAGAGGGTGAAAACCTTATGTACAAATGGGAATTATTCAAACTTGAAAAGAATAAAAAAAAATTGAAGAAAGGAAGATATTTTTTAAAACTAGATGCAAAGTTCAAGGTAAATGCTATAACTTGATTATAGAGGATAGGAATATACAAAATGTGGTATACTTAGGGGTGGGTAATATTGGGTACCTACAGAGGTACCCAAGGGAATAATGTGTTGTAAAAGGGACCACAATTAGTTAGTTTAGTTAGGAATTATGGAAAATAAGCCATCTTTAATCGATAAAGCTTGTAAGTGTTTATTCACATTAATGATGATTGTAAGTGGTCGACCTTCATTCTAAAAAGGGACCACAAGTAGTTAGGGTTTGTAATGGTTTTTGACCTTAGAAGATTATAGATAGTTAAAGAGAGGAAGGGAAGCCATGTCAAGTATTGTTTTGTATTTAGGAGCACATTGCTTGTGGAGTGTTCTCCTTCCTTAAGGAGTAGTTGTGTGGTGTTACCCTACCTCAAGGGTTTTATATTAATAAAGAGTGAAGCATTTATATGTTATCCTCATATTTCTCTTGCATTTATTTTGTCGGAAATTTTAATATATTTTCAGGTATATGATAGAAAAGTTGGTGTCCACATAGTTAATTAATAAGATAAACTAAATTTAATCTCTCATCCCTATCCCTGTCAGGTTTTTTGGTTACAAAGGGGTCAACAAGTCACTATGGTAGAGCAATTCTTAGTTTCTAGATTAGCAATTTCATTAACCAATAACTGTGTGATGTGGTGGAGATATATGCACATCATGTATTTCTTGGAGGACCATGGTTTTATGATAAGAAGGTGTTAGGTAATGATGTAATACATGTGAAGTCAATAAATAATTTTTGGAGGAACAAAGGGAAGGAATATTTTGTTTAACTATAAGGACAGATAAAGTACAAGAAAATGAGGAAAAGATTTATGTGGAAATGGAGATTTAATAATTGTTGAATGAGTTTGTAGAGATTATTGTTGGTGACATGCCAATGGGAATGTCTTCCATGAGAATTATTGCAAATGAGAGTGATTTGGTTCTAGGATAAAACCTACCCAATAAGGCATGTTACTACATGACTCCTGCAAAGAGAAGTAAATATGTAGGTGCAAGAACTACTTGATGCAGGGTTGATTGGAGAATTGCATTGCTAGTTCATGTACCTGAAGCTCACATGAACTACTCTTTTCTTGTTTTAATTGATTCTTCCCATGTGTTGTCACCTTACCATGTAGTACTAAGCATGTTTCCCTATAGCTATTCACACATCTAGAATTTAAGTTAGTCACATGTTCCAAGAGTTAAGAAATGTATGTTAGCATATCCATAACCATGTTATCACAAATTGCAAATTATCCTTTTATTAATTCTAGCATCCTTAAACAAAATCAACCTCTTACTAAGGTTAGTAGCCAAGACTTATGCAAGCTTTAAATTTAGTTAAAAACTAATCTAATACATCAAAACCTGCTACCTCTAGCATTTCACATTTATGATATCAACATAATTGATATATGCACACATTATATATATATATATATATTATATATATATATATATATTATATATATTATATATATATAAATATATATATATATATAATATATATTATATATATATATATATATATATTATATTATATATATATAATATTATATATAATATATATATATATATATATTAAATCAAGGAATGAGTCTTTTCCAAGGTTTTACTGCAACCTTAAAATTTAACATCCCTTGAGATAGTTCATGGAGGGGCATTTATGTATACCAAAGAAGTTGTGGGGGCGCTCCCTCCTCTCCTCAAGCATTACATGTTGTTGGTTCATGTACCTGAGACTCACATGAAGTACTCTTTTCTTGCTATAATTGACTCTTCTCATGTGTTGTCATCTTGCGGTGCTAGTACTAATCATGTTTCCTTGCAGTTATTCACACATCTAGAACTCATGTCAGTCACATGTTCCAAGAGTCAATAAATGTATGTCAACATATCCATAACCATGTTATCACATATTGAAAATCATCCTTTTACTAATACTAGCTTCCTTAAACAAAATCAACCTCTTACCAAGGTATATGTATATGCATACGGTGAGGGACACATTTAATACTCAAACTTATGCAATTGAAGTGATTTTGGGTTCAAGAATGTTTCATGTGTTTTTTGTTTCATGATTGGATTTATATTTAATTTGTTTTTTTTATTGTTGACTTGAGCATGGTCGTGCTACCTTTCCTAGTGATTTTTTGTTGTGATCTTTTATCTTCCTTCATTTCTTCTTATTCATTCCTTTTATGCTTTGGGTCTTGGTGGTTTCCGATTGTGGAAAGGAAAGTAATGGAGCTTATGAAAGAGTTGAATAAAACCCAACAGGAAGCATAAGACTTGGGTGATCTTGGGTACACAACTAAAGGGTAGAGGAAGGTAGACGAAGATGATAGACCAGCTAGGTGGAGTAGTTGGGTACATGAGAACAAATGCATAGTAATATGATAGCCATGAGAGTGGCTTTAAAAAAAAGGGAAGGTTTCTAAACTTAAGACTACATGGCTAACATGTATAGATTCTTTCTTTAACTTGTGATGTAATGAAGGTACGATGACATTGTTTGGTATTAAAGGCCATTAGTTTAAAACCATCATAGTAGCAAGATAAACAATTAATCTATAAAAATATGCTCACTCTGTGAATGGCGAGAAAATGGAGCTTGTGATTTCCATATTTTGGTAATAGGAGAGGGTTATTTAATGGGTTCTAGGTTGCATGGAACACCATTGGGCAAGTGGGAAGGAATGACCCATTGTTGATGAGTATGTTATGATTATATTCCTAAGAATTGTTGTAAGCATGAATGAAAATGACAAAGGATGAAAACTGATAGCATACGAATAGTGTGAGTGAGGACATGCTGAGTTAAATAGACTACTAAATAATGAAACAATAGAAATATCAATTGAGAGCACTAGTTGTTGCAGCAAGGTAAAAAGACAAAAAGGAAAGGAATTGGGTGAGAATTCTTTTGGTCAAGTTTCAAAATTTTTGTTTCTAATTTTATGTTTGCTTGCATAAACACCAGGAGGTTAACTAACCATAACGCTATGTGAATGAGTTATATTTCATGACTATGCTGATAATGAAAGGGATGTAAGTAATGCCATTGTCTTTAACAAGTTATTGTCATGAATAATTCATGTGGAAGTATGGTTGGTCAATACTCATGTAAATATGATGAATATGTAGCATGTTTGGGATAAAATAATGTGGTTATCCAATGAGATCCCCTATCACATGAGGGATCTATTGAGCAAGTAAGAATTCTTGTTGTTAATTATTATTATGATCATGATGTGCCCACATTTATATTATTTTTATGACCAGGAAATGTCAATTGTTGTACCAATAGTTATATTGACTACTAACTGGAATCCTTGGTCAAATGATGTGGCACATATGTCATTGAACTATTTTCTTGGGGCTGAGAAAAACTCAGTGCATACAGTTTGGATACTTCCACCTACCTTGTTGGAGGTGTGATGATATTAAGGATAGGAAGAATGCTTGGAATGGGGGTTTCCTAGGTTTGAGAAGACACTTATGGTAATCAAGCTATGGAGTGATATAAATTCCAATAAGTTCATTCCTTAGGGCTAATAAGGCACTCAAAGAGTAGGAATTAAAGATAGAGTTCATTGAAGAGTGCATGGAGCAGAATAAGCACCATTGAGTGTTATGCCTTGGGTCTAAGAAAACACTCAGTGTTGGGAAAGAGAAGAAGGAATTGTAGCTTCTACACTTTTTTTAACTCATGGGAGAAATTCATAACTGGGGTCTTGACTATAATATTCCATGAGTAGTCTAGAAGTACATAGTTATAAGTTTCCATGCACTAGTAATAATAACATGACAAATGGCTATTGGTCTGTAAGTTTGTATTGACTACCTCATGTGGGAAATCCCTTAAAAAGGTAGACTACTTGGAATGGGGTTTGTGTGGGTCTGGAAGGTGAGTGACTGACAAGGGCCAGGGAAACTTTTAGGGGCTAATATTCACAATTGGGCTTATTTTCCATGGATTTTCCCCAAAAAAGATTCACCAATTTTCATTTTTTCCTAAAAACTATTTGTCTAAATTTTTTAATATAAAATTATTTTACCTCAAATATTGCCAAAATTTTATAGAGACTATATATAAAATCACTAGAAAATTTGAATTTTTTTACAAGGATATCATCAAATATTTTACATTTTGCGTATTAAGGACTAGTAAGATTCACCAAGGTTTCTATAATTTAAGATAAAATTCCATCCTTAAAATTTTCCCTGACAGGGGCCGATGCAGGAAAGCCTTGGGACAAGTGGATCACCCAAATTGGTGGTACTTGGGCCCATAAAAGTGAGTAGTTGGTGGGAAAATAAATATGCCTATGACTCACTGGGAGGTGAGCATGAGGAAGCCAATTGGGAGCTATACAAAAATATTACATGGAGTAGTGTGAGAATTACTAAGTTGTGGACTTGGGGCTAATAAAACACTTCATGAAATGGAGTTGAATACAAAATTAAAGATCACGTGGAGCTATGTTGAGTGCTTACCTTTGGGATGAGAAACATTCAAATAGTTGAGCTTGAAGACAAAGTTAAATATCACATGGAGTTATGCTGAGTGCAAACCTTGGGGTTGAGAAACACTTAGATAGCTAAGCTTGATGATAAAGTCAAAGAATCAAAGAGGGACCAGATATAAGTATAGTTGTCTAGTTTAACAAAATTTCCAATTGAGACATTGATTTAATTTAGTTTAAAGTTATAATTTGAAATGACTTGAAATTATGATCTAATATGATTTTAATTTGATCTGAATTGAATTAAAATTACATGGTTAACCTCACAAATAATGTTTTTGGTAGAGGTATGATTTAAATTGGTTTGGCATTCCCTTATGATGAATCCCATAAAATTTGGATACCTATGATGTAGGAGGAACATTGAATTGTCAGGAAGAATGTATGAGGTTGAATGCAATTCAAACAATAATATCTTAAAGATCTTAGTGTGTAGTAGAACACTAGAGTTAAAGATTTCATGAACAAGGCTATTGGGTGACACTAGAACTCAATTGTATGCATTGATTTCCATGAGGTATACCATGACTGATGTGATTTTTTTAAGATAGGAATGTGCCTTGGTTATGAATACCTTTTCCAATGCGAGGAAGCCTTGCAAAGGGATGGATCACTCGAGGGAATAAGAATCAAAGAAGGGAATGCCTGAACTTGGAAGGTGAGAAATTGCATGGAAGAGGAACTAGATCACCTGAGGTATTGAGAAGTAGAGAAGGGTATTTTGGAACTTGAAAATAAACTGAACTTAAAGAGTCATGGGCATGTTGATTGGGATTAAAGGTACATTGGGTGGGTCCAAAGAAAGAATGAGATGAAAATGTTTGTTAAATAAGAACTAAGCATAGTGGACAACATGGCCGAACATTAGAGGCAAGAATCATCCTAGACAACAAACATGATGTGGTGCATTAAGAGCACTATGAATTAGACATAAGCACTTGAGAAAATGGATGAGATAATTGGATGTCATACCCATTGAGTTGTTGAGTAAGTGATTGTAAATGTAACTATAAATGTAAATTGAGTTGTGTTTATAAATCTCGTTGTTGAACTTTTGTTTAGGTGTAGAACATCAACGATGATGTGCTTCCAAGTCGTTGAATGGTTTTGTCATTGATGCCAACATTGGTCTTTGAATGATCTTAATAATTTTCTATTTTTCATCAATTGGAAGCTTCAAAGGATAAGAATCCCTAGAAGCCTCACACGTGTTGAAGATTTAAATATATAGATCGCTGAATTTGCTTTGGAGACCATAACCATTGCATTATCTTCTTCATACTAATTCCAACGGAATGTGGCACACCATGAGGGCTATCGCAGTTTAAGAGATATGGTTGTTCAAAGATGAAACCCCCATATTGAAGGTCAAAACCCCCAAATAAAGTGACATGGTAGTTTATTATTAGGTTATGGGCTTAGAAGAAATTTATTAAATTAATGTTGGCTCCAAATTATGTGATTTGAAATTCAAATTCTTCCCTTCTTCATGAAAGATGACCTAAGGTTAGCAAGGCTTTTTGGCTCCAAAAGAATTTGAATTTTAAAATTCAAAAAAACCCTCTAATTTAAGTCAACCTAAAATCAAATTTAAACATTTACCCTCCAAAACCTGAAGTCATCTAACCCTCATTGATGTCCTATAAAAACTATATAGAGGAATTCATTTCCCTCTAAAAGGCATGATTTTAAAATGAAAATCTTGTAAAGAAGTTTTGAGATATCCTTGGGGCCCTATGGAGTCCTCAACATCTATTTGGAGAGGTCGAATATCTGAAAGGTTATGGGTTTATGACTTATATTCTTTGGATGGGATTTGAATGTATTTTGTAGGTTTCACTAAAGCTAATGTGGAGGTTTCCTTGTCACTTTTTGAAGTGAAACATGAGGCAATTCATTGAAGGATCAAGTCAGCCTACAATCTTGTTGCAAAATTTAATAAATTTTCATAGAAGTACTTAAGGGATTCACTTGTTTTGAAGATGAACTGTGGATTGGAAGCTTGATCTAGTCTAGGATTTGTATACCTTCAACCTCTGATTGAGATACATCTTTCTACTGTTGAAATTCGGTCTTGGAATAAGAAAATTCTATATCACTTTTGAGGTTAATTTGCTCATAGTCGATGCTAGAATAGAGGTAACCACTAAGGATTAATTCGTTCTAGTGAAACTTTGAAGTATCACTTGGCAACCTGAACTTGTGAGGGGTTTGACACTTGATTTTTGATTAGAATTTCTTAGGCATGTTTAATGATAAAAGTCAACACTATCTAGGTATAAACCATTGGATACCTAAGCCAAGTATTTCATATATTCTTGATTGTAGTGGTATGCTTTTCAAACTCCTTAGAATAGAATTCTCTTGAGAAAATTAAGGTCTCTACAGATTGACTTTCCACACATTCATGTCCTTATTGGTTCATGTTGTGTGTGTGTCCTAGCTCAGAAATATATGAAGGCTCTTTTGTGCATAGCTGAAGCCTCAAGTAAAGAAATATCTAATTCGTTGCCTCATCAACTAGTTGCAAGCCTATTGGAGTCCTTCAATCCCTAACCATAATTTTATATAGTTGTCAATTCTTAATGATAATTTGATAGACCCATTTGACCATCACTAATGCAATCATTGAAGCCAAGGATGAAATTTCACCATGCTTGAAGGTTTTTCATGTATTATCTTGGATACTTGGGATACAAATAGAAAAGTCATCATCCACAAATAAAGGTATGAAATCACTTCAAGGTTTCTCTATAAAAATTTGTACTTGAGTTGCATATAGTAAAGGGTTAAGACTTGAGCTGCAAATATGCTCTAGTGCATTATCACATCTTTTGAAGAAGTTTGGCTTGCTCAATAGTAAGGATTTCAGTGTCACAACTAAAGAAGTTTTAATGTAAGGGTTTCATTGTCTCACTATAGATCTGAAGTATAATTGCGGTAGTGTTGATGGGAAAACTAGTATTCCTAAAGAATGCTAGCCCTCTAGGTTTGGCAGCTACCCTAGAAACAACGATTTAAAGCAATTCAACGATTTCTTCTATGCGTAACATATAAGAGAAAGATAATGGAACCAACCTGGAACTTCCGCTTAATCCCTTGCTTGCTCTCTCTCCCCTTTGATAGAGCCTGCAACTCCTCCCCATACTTAACACGCTTGGAGAGTACCTGCACAAGTATAACAACAAAGAACCGTCAAATCATCGTGATCTATTATAACATAAACATTACAGAATCAGATATATAATGAACAAATGATAACATTCACAATTGCACAATCATATGGAATAAAACTTGAAGAACTTTTTTAATAGAAGGGAGAATTACAACCCAGTTGTCTGATCCAGCATCATCCTCCCAGCTTCGATCCTTCTTCACCTCGTGAAATAGCAAGATCACTCCAACAATATAATGCTCTTTCCTCAATTACAAACTATCATCACTTCCTTGCAATTCACAATATTCCAACCCCAGATCTCTTGAATTGGAGATCCATTTATAGATGTGTGCAAGGGTGTGAGTCATCCATGGGGTTTGACTAGTGTCATTCCACTTGTTACAATTGGTTTGATTTGGAGATTTCTTAGATCCCTTATTCATCCTTGGGCAAATTCAGAGAGGCAAGTGGCACAGGAGAAGTTCTAGAAGATTCCATGAGCAACCACGTAGCAAACTGTCTCAGACATTTGTCTATCCTCGTCCATCGCACCCTATAGAAGGCCTAATCAGTATGCATCGCACCCTAGTAGTGTACCACTCAGTATGCATTGCACTTTGCCAATGGAGCAATTAATATGGTTTAATTTAGGCCATTTTTGGATGGTTTCTCAGTTGGAACTTTTGGCGAATGATGTATTGAGATGACTATGTTTCTTTAGGGTATGAAACAACTCTTTTAGGGGTTGATGAGCCCCAGTTTATCGACATATAAGTTTGGGGTTGATGTGCCCAAATATGTCTATAACAGTTGCTCCCTAAAGCATGAAGTCGTAAATATTGATGTCAGGTGAAATGCTTTATCATGAGGATCCAAAGTTTCAAATTGGAAGGTGACCTGCATAAGTTACAATACAATACATTATCATAATATAATTTTCATGATCTAGCTGAGGGAGGCATTCCCATGCTCAACTTTATAAATTCATTTCATTTACATAGATCAGATAGCCGTCTGTAGATACAAACTGGCGAATCTTCAGATATAGAGTCATCATCCATGGTTAGGATGACCATTCATGCAGAGCCTTTATACATTTGATGTTTTTATATTCCTGAATATATCGCAGCTCGGATGGATGAAACTAGATCTAGGGTCTTCAAACTCATCCAATATTCACTCGATGTATAATTAAATCCATGTGAAGAGATGTTCTGAAGTCGAACATGGAAAGACATCACTTGATTACCAGCGAATGATGTGAGTTATTAATAGATGCAAGAGGAATCACTGATAATGACAATGACCCTCAAGGTACTACAATACAATTCACATGGTGTGAATACAAGATTTGATGTCGAACACCATGCAAAATCTTTCGGTCGAAGGCCATTGATGTCAACCTGTCGTCGGAAGTGAGAAACTTGCCATTGATGTATGCAAGCTCCAAAGCACTAAAAGGGTTGTTTCTAAGTCAACTTCTTGGATAATGAGCTGATGTCGATAAGAAGCAACTTGTCATAGGAGGGCCTTGATGTATCCCACATCTACAACACAAAACAAAGAAAATGATTTTCTAGAGGTGAAAAATGAACTGACGACAGAAGGTTCAGGAATGGCAGTCATGAAAAATGAAGGTTGAAGGTATTGCAGTGGATGAAACATTTACTAGATGGTGGTTTCTCAACTAAATAACTTCTCTTGAACATGTCGGTGACACTGAGATGAATTGGTAGCATTAACCCCAAAATATGGATGGTATGAAAGACCAATGGTGAGATGATTGGTGAACAGAATAACCCAACCCAACTCAATAATGGTGATGAAGTGAAAGTGTCATGTTCAAGAGAAACCTGCTACCATAAATTCTTCAAGTTTTCTTCCCATTTTTCCCGAGTCATTGTTGACCAGTACCTCTTTATTTTTTTCAAGATTGAGGAGGATAACATATGCTTGTTCTATAATTCGCCCTTCGGGAAAACCTGTCGCTATTAATTTTTTAACGAGTCTAGTGACAGTGAAACTTAGTCTCATCTAGATGGAAAATTTTGTCGCTATTTTTTTAACGAGTTTAATGACAAGGATAACTCGGTCCTTTTCATATTTAGAGAGTTTGAAAAGGGACAAAAAGAAAACTCCATAAGTTATTTTTCGTAAAGTAATCCCTCAGGTTCGAAAAAGGATAAAATAATACATGAGGGATGACATTTCCAATCACTTTAACGAGCTGGAAAGGCCAAGTGCTCGACAATATTTTCGTATTTAACGAGTTTGAAAAGGGTTTAAAGAGGAATTTATTTTGAGGAACGAGTAGTGTCTAGGGTAGCAACTGGTTCCGGTGATTTTGGAACTTCTCAAAACATGTTGATTTCTATGAAGAGGCTGGCTATTAAGGCAACTCATTGCGACTGTTCCTAAAAAAGGAGTAAAACAACCAAGTGGAAGCGTATGATCGGCCAAAGGGATAGTGGTGATGGGATGTGCACAACCAAGGTTCAAAAGGCTGATAGAATGGCAATCACAAAGGTTAATTACTTGTAGATGGGTTCATTTTTTGACAAGCCTGAAGCATGGGGAACTATGCTTGGATTCAGTTTCATTTTTATACAAGCTCGAAATGACAAAATTGTGCTTGAAAATGGGTTCATTTTTAGACAAGCTTGAACCATGGGAAACTATGCTTGGATGGGTTTGCATGCCCCCAGCATGATGAAAGGAAGAGACTCTTGTAACCAGATGGAAGTCACTACGGTGAAGCAAGACAGTTATCCAACACCCATTTGGCTTTGTTCAGATAGACAAAGGTGAATGGTGTGTTAGACAAATTACATAACCTACAGGGAAACTTATCTTTACAACTAGGTGCATGCCCCCCAAGCTTCATTACACTCACCAGACTACTCATGGTTATTAGGTGGATGGAATGAAGGTTCAAGTGATACTGTTGATGTAAATGGGCCATCTAGGGATGATTATTGACTTGGAACTATGTTTGGACCGGGAAATGAAAGCTGGTCAACGATGAAAATCTTGCCTTCATGTGGGAAATGCATCACTCGGAAGAGTGTTGAAACAATAGCTTCCATGTTATAAACATAGTCATGCCCAAGAAGTAAATTGTAATCCAATGGCCCTGGGACTACCATTACTTTTAGATGAATGGTTTTCCCTCCTAAAGTAATAGGTAACTTAGGAAGGGTCCCTAATGGTCGACTTGTTCCTTTGTTAAAGCTTAACAAATTCTGAGTAGCAGGCATAAGCAGTGGCGAACCAAGTGCTTTCCAAGCAGTTGAGGAAAGGATACTCACTGATGTACCTTCATCTATAATAGTTCCAGACATGATCATTTTACAAACTTGTACTATGATCTGGAAAGGTACATAAGAAGGAAGGCGAGATCTTGCCAGTCGATTCGAATCAAAGGAAGTGACTATACTACTTGGAGGGGGCACCGAAGAAACAAGAGAATTGACCCCTTGAGTTATGAGAACTGGAGGGTTTTCCTCATGTCTTGATGGAACAAGCAGATTGTCCCCAAGGTCGTTAGAATCCAAAGTAACGAAAAGAACTTGAACGATATCATTTTCACTCTCTTCGGGAAAGGTACGATTAGCTGAAGGTGAAATTGGGTCAACTGTTACCTTGACCTATTGACTTTGGCTGGGTATAGACTCATAAGATTCACTTTCAGATAGAGTGGTTTCGACTGACGGTTGATTTAAGTCAGTCGGTTTTTCAACTAGTGAAGGACTTAGGGAGAGTTTCCTGTAAGCAAATGGAAGTCACTGTGGTGAAGTAGGATGGTTATCCAACACTCTTTTGGCTTCATCCAAAAAGGGACAAAGGTGAAGGGAACGATTACCTTCACATAACCTACATGGAATCCTGACCTTTCCCTTCTATCCACGAACTTTACTATCACTAGTTGATGGTGTGTTACCAACATGATCTCCACAGGTTGATGACACCGGATGGTGTGAACAGGAAGACCATTCTTTCAAGATCCGAGGAAAGTAAGGACAATCTTGATGAAAATGGTCTCTCGTACAAATTATGCATGGATATTTGGCTTTGGGAAGTTTAATGGGCGGATTTTCATCATATGATGCATTCAAAGCAATGGCTGCTTGGTTGCCCCTTTGCTGAATTGGTTTCTTCTTCTTCTCCTTCCCTTTCTTCTTCTTCTCAGCCACCTGGTTACTAGTATCACTACTTTCACCAAGAGAAGAGGAAGAAGGGGAGGGGAGAAATAAACGAGGAAGAAGGTGAAGGGTCAACTTCAGGATCAATTGGAGATTGATTTTGTTCAGTTGAAAGTGTACCCCCATTTTGAACCAAAGAGGTTGAAAACAGCCATACTGGCAGGCCAATGGTAAGTCCCGAAAGGGATAATGTAGCCATATAAGGAGCACCAATATTTCTGAAGGAAGTAAAAGGACTAGGATTCCCTTCAAAAGGGATTCCTTGATTGGTGGACTCCGGATTTGTCTCCATATATCTCAACCTAAGATAAACTAAGGAACGAGGATGTTATTTCGAATTCAATTAATTTTAATGACGCTTTGACACAACTTTGCTTTTTTAGTTTTTAAGAGTCGATAAAATGTTAAAGATGATTCTAGTCTCCTTCGATTTTTAATGAGCTTGAAAGGACACGTGCTCAGATGGACCTTTTCTTTTAAAGAGTCAAAAAGGAACGAAAGTGACTACTCTGGAAAATATAGATAGAGGGATTACCAAACCAATCACAAAAATGCAATATACACCTTGGTGATAAATTAAAAATAAATTACCAAGGAATTATGTACGACAGTCAATCTTCCCGAATGTTGTGTTTAGTGCATTGCGATTAATAAGGTGGCAGACTTGGCTTCCTATGGATAAAGGATTTAAGCCTATTATGGTCTCCCATTATATACGTGACGGTACGGGGAGTACAAGTTTGTGCTAGCACTTGTCGTATCAAGGAGGAGGAATCACCCAACCTTCAATGAAAACGATAGCCACTAGTTTTAACGATGCTGGAACACGTCTCTAGCCTAGACCTCTAGATATGTTGCGTTAAGTTCCAAAGCGTTGTTAGGTTCATTGAAATTTATTTTAAAGTTGATCTTGTTTAGAGTTTGCCTTTCAATGGTTCATTGCGTGATGATGATTTGAAATTCCTAAAATGCAATCTACAATGATAAAAAAAATTTGGTTTATTTTGAGCAATGAAAATCCTAGCTACTAGGGAAAGAAAATAACAGTGGAAAGAGCAAGGAGCAAAGAGCACACCCTAGTGCATTTCCCTAAATCATATTTTCACATATAAATCTACAACTACTAAATGCAAATGCATGTATTTGTTTTCATTATCCTTAATATGAAAAATGCCAAAAAGGAAAACTAAATAAAGCAAAGATCTAAAATATTTCATTCAAAAAATAACATTTTCAACAATTTCATCTTCAAAAGAGAAAGGAAGACTCAATGACACTTTTCAATTTTGAATAAAAAATGCTTTCGACACTTTGAATAGAAACAAATCAAACCAAATACATGAGGAAACATTTAATCAATTATCAAGGGAAGGAAGAATTCACGACACTTCTCTTTTCGACACAAACCGACAATTATGAAACTTTTGTATCAAAACGAAAAATCGATTTAAACAAACACACACACACACAAAAAACATTCACTAATCCTAATGTAATTGAGGCTGGCCTATGTAATGCAAGTAGGCTACAATAAGGAGGCACTATTCATGTGCAGCAAAACAATTAAACAAAACTGAAAACAAGGTCAAAAAACCCTCAATTTCTAGAATGGAAAAAGAGTTCAGTCAGTCATCGCACCTGGGCTTCACAGAAACATAGATGCATCACACATACTACACTTGGGAGGTGAAATGCATACTGAGTTATAGTGGAAGAGAATGCGATGGTCCAGGAAGCGCAACTGAAATGGGTTTTGGCTCAGAGGTGCAGCTGTTTTCAATGAATTAAGCTGAGTTTCGATGAAAAGTAAAGAGAAAAGTATAGAGGAATGTTTTGAGAGGTTACTGAGCTACCAAAAGGGCATCTAGATGTGCTTGTAAGTCAAATGTTCAATTCATAAACTAAACTAGATATTGGCTAAAGCAACATTCATCTACTATGAAATTGCAGAGCAAGAGCAGTTCGAAGGCTACCTGGCTAACTTCAGACTCTGTCTATAGTTTATAAAACAAACAATAACAACAAACAAACATATGTTCTCCCCAGTGGAGTCACCAATTTGTTTCTAGTATTCCTAAAGAATGCCAACCCTCTAGGTTTGGCAGCTACCCTAGAAACAACAGTTTAAAGCGATTCAACGATTTCTTCCATGTGTAACAGATAAGAGAAAGATAATGGAACCAACTTGAACTTCCACTTAATCCCTTGCTTTCTCTCTCTCCCCTTTGACAAAGCTTGCAACTCCTCCCCGTACTTCACACGCTTGGAGAGTACCTGCACAAGTACAACAACAAAGAACCGTCAAAGCTTCATGATCTATTACAACGTAAACATTACAGAATCAGATATATAATGAATAAATGATAGCATTCACAAATGATAACATTCACAATTGCATAATCACATGGAAGAAAACTTGAAGAAATTTATTAATAGAAGGGAGAATTACAACCCAGTTCTTTGATCTAGCATCATCCTCCCAGCTTCAATCCTTCTTCACCTCATGAAATAACAGGATCACTCCAATAATACAATGCTCTTTCCTCAATTACAAACTATCAGCAGTTCCTTGCAATTCATAATATTGCATCCCCCAGATCTCTTGAACTGGAGATCCATTTATAGATGTGTGCAAGGGTGTGAGTCATCCATGGGGTTTGATCAGTGTCATTCCACTTGTTACAATTGATTCTATTTGGAGATTTCTTAGATCCCTTATTCATCCTTGGGCAAATTTAGAGAGGCAAGTGGCATAGGAGAAGTTTCTAGAAGATTCCATGAGCAACCACCTAGCAAACTGTTTCAGACATTTGTCCACCCTCACCCATCGCACCCCATAGAAGGCCTAATCAATATGCATCACACCATGGCAGTGTACCACTCAGTATGCATCGCACTTTGCCAGTGGAGCAGCCAGTATGGTTTAATTTAGACCATTTCTGGATGGTTTTTCAGTTGGAACTTTTGGGGAATGATGTATTCAGATGACTATGTTTATTTAGGGTATGAAACAACTCTTTTAGGGATTGATGAGCCCTATTTTATTGACATATTAGTTTGGGGTTGATGTGCCCAAATATGTCTATAACAGGTAGGGTTTCATTATTTGTTCAACAGTAAGGTTTTTAGTGTAGTATTTTAAGAAATTATGATAGTGAAGCATTGCATACATCTTGCATTAGTAGATGACAAGTTATGAGAAGGTATTACTTAGAGGACAAGATTGTTGAACTTGACAGAGGAAATGTTGACAAAGATTAATATATGCTGTTATGATTTGTTAAAGAAGTAAGAAATGAAGAGTAATGATAGGGTTTGACATAAAAATATATTGGTTGAGCAAAGAAGAGTTGCAGGATAGTTTATGATCTAGAGTTTCTTGCATTTTTTGACTTGTTAGTTAGTGAATGTATGTGTTGAAACCAATAATATTTACACCTTGATGAGTAAAGAGTATTTTTGACAAAGAAAAGAGAAAAGGATGAGTTGTTGGGAATTTTTACAATGTGAAACTATTGTTTGGTGTAGCTAGCATTTACGGTACAAATTGAGTAGAAGAAAATTCAACAGAGATTGTATTGTAGTTTGTTTTGTATTGATTTTGAGTATAGGTGGATATTTTCTAAAATTTTGAAACATGGTCCATTAGTTGATTAGGGTGGCAAGGTGGTGCTAGGTCAGGTTGAACCCTACATAAGGAATTGGAGCATTATTCCAATTGTAGCTAGTAAACAAGGTGTTGCATCATCCTTTAGGTTAAAGCATGTACACTAGGGTGTTGGAGCATCATTCCAGTTGGAGCGGGTAAACTAGGGAGCATCATTCCAACTGCAGCCTGAAAATCAGGGGGTTGGACCCTCCTTCAGTTGTAGCTGAAAATCATGGAAGTTGGATCTTCCTAATTGATGTAAATTATTTAAGACGATATTAGGTAGTGTTTGGTGATTTTTCTCCCGAAAGGGTTTCCACCTAAAATTTCTGTTGCATTGTCTTGATGTCATGCATTGTTGAATGGTGTTGTTTCCTAACATGATGTTGATTTATAATTGAACTAGTTTGAATGCGAATATTAATTTTAATTCTATGAATATTAAAATTAAATAATTGAAGAGAAATATTGATTCACCCCCTCTCATTATTTCCAACAATTGGTTTTAGATTAGGTTCCTCCACAAGCAGTTTTGCCACCGGAAGAGAGATAATGGAGTGCAAAAAGCTTGGAATTCCATTATTTAATGGATAGAACTATTCACTTTGGAGTAGAAGGATGAAAGCATAAGTACAAGCACATGGATATGATGTCGAGCAATCTATGAAGACTAGATACACATAAACCTCAACACCTCCAATTGATGATGCATGTAAAAAGCTCTATGATAGTAATGCTAAAGCTATGAGTGTTATTTTGAATGGTTTAACATAATCAATTTATGTTAAATTGATTCATTGCAAATAAATGAAATAAGTTTGGGACAAGCTCCAAAATATATATGAAGGGGACAAGAAGGTCAAAGAGACCAAGCTTCAAACCTACAAAGGAAAATTTGAGTAACTAAAAATGAATGAATATGAAAATATTGTAGCCTATTTTCTCCAGGTTGATGAAGTAGTACGTACTATAAGAAGACTGGGATAACCAATGGAGAACATGGTAATTGTATGAAAAATACTAAGATCACTTCCATTGAGGTTTGATGTTAAGGTTTTTGTGCTAGAAGAAAGATCAGATTTAGAAAAGGTTAGCATGGACGAGTTGCATGGAATACTTACAACTTACGAAATGAGAATGGAACAAGAGAGTCCATCCAATAGAAAAGCAACATTCATAGCTTCCAAAAATCAATCAACAATCAAATCAAAGCTCTAGTTGTTGTGATGATAAATTCTTAATGAAGAGCTAGCCAACTTTGTGAGAAAGTTGAAAACAGGAACAAGTAAATAAAAAGGTAAGCTCCCCTATGTAACTTCAATTGTGGTGATATTGGTCATTTTTACGCTAAGTATCCTAATGCAAGGAACTCAAATGATGAAGAAAAATCTCCTAAAAATCCAATAAGAGTAAAAGAAGCTACAACAAGAAAGGAAAAAAGAAGGGTTTTAAGAAAATCTTGGATATTCAAAGGAAGACAACTACTCATCTGAAGAAGCGAGTGATAGTGATGACAAAAATTACATTAGAAGAGTGTTATTTGTGGAAAATGTTAATAGGAAGGAAACTCTTGAAGAGGAAGAATATGATGAAGAAGAGGAAGTTGAGGTTGATGTTGAAAAGGAGATTATTAGAGTTATAAAGGATCTCAATGTTGAAAGAAGAAATGTCAAAACATTGGAAGCCGAGATAAAAGAATTGAAGGGACATGTCAAAAGCCGAGCTATAAGAAGATTGAAGAATCATAAAATATCATCATCAATCTTAAGGTATAGTTGGAAGAAGCCAGAAAAATTGAATATTCTCTCAAAAGAGAACTGTAAGAAAGAAACAAGGCAAGGGAAGGTCTAGAAGCACAAATAGCCTCTCTATGAAAGGAAGTACAAAAAGAGAATGTCTAGCAAAACTTTACAAACAGTTCCAAAGTATTGGATAATATTATTAGCAGCCAAAGACAATAAATATGGATTAGGTTACAAATCATATCATGTTGAAAATGGCTCAAGCTCCATGACAACAGAAAAGGAAGTAGGGCAGAAAGTTGTGCAAGTATCTTCAAGGGTTCCATCATAAGAGAAGATTGCATGCCTTCAAAGGCAAATAAGAGAAAGTAGAATCAATAACTTGTAGTAGAAAGGATACAAGATGATTTTTACAAAAGAATTGTATCCCCAAGAATATTTCCCCCATCCAGGTACTCTAGCAGATTTTTTGGTTATTGTTATTCACCTACTAACTTTGGGCACATGGCTAGGGATTGTAGCGCTTATGACATAAATTACTATCAAATTCATTATCCAAGAAGAACGTTCACAAGAACACAAGGAAGATACCCAGTTGCACCATCATTTAGGTATCATGTGGAATGCTTTAATTTCCATAACCATGGACATATGTCTCATGACTACAAAAGCATGACGAATTATTCCCTAAGAGAAAATGCCAATTTTAGGAATAAGAATGATTAGAAAAGAAAAAAAATAAGAAAAGGTAAATGAAGAAATCCCTCAGACCATGTTATCAGGCAATGAAAAGACACAAGACCATGACGAATCTATAGGTAAAGAAGAAATGAATATTCAAGATGATGATCTTGAAACAACAAAGGCTTATGTATTATTGTAAATGATTGATCTTGATGCCACCTTGTCATGTGAATTTTTAAGAGGGGGATTCTATGTAGCAGTTGTCACATGTTTGAAGATTTATCCTTTGATAGGTTGACAAATGGAAGATGTGAAGAAGTCAGAACAATGATTAGCATAGTGGATAGATTTGTCATCCTTGTGGAGCAGTAGGTTTGAAAAGAAAATTTGTGACAAAATTTCAATGGACTCATATGGAGTCAACTATGCCAACCCGTGTGAAGCATAGAATGGGTAGTCAGAGAAAGAAGGGTATATTGTAGAAAGATAAAATAAGGCATTTTATCAAGGGGAGTAACCCTTTTCCATTTATGTTAAAAGGGGAGAGAAATTAGGAAAAGAATATCAGAGGCATGGAGTTAGGGGGAGCAATGATTGTAGGGAAAGTATATGTTTCCATTAATGACAAAGGGGGGGGATTGTAGAATGGTGTTGTCATTGATAACAACATTGGTCTTTGAAAGCTCTTAATATTCATCTATTTTGCATCATTTGGAAGATACAATGGACAAGAAGCCCTATAATCCCCACACTTGTTGAACATTTTAAAGATTCATATCAATGAATTTTCTCTGGATACCATCATCATTGGATTCTCCTCTTCACACTGATTCCAATGGTATGTGGAAGGTCATGAGAGTTATCATGGTTTAAAAGATATTCTTGTTCACATATGATGCCCCCATATTAAAGGTCAAAACCCCCAAATAAGGTGACATGGCAATGTATTATTGGCTCATGGGATTAGAATAAATTTATTAAATTAATGTTGGCTCCCAAATATGAGATTTGAAATTCAAATTATTCCCTCCAAGAAATACAACCTAAGGTGAACAAGGGTTTTTGGCTCCAAAAGGATTTGAATTTTAAAATTCAAAGTATCCCTCCAATTCAAGTTGACATAAAACAAAATTCAAGCATTTACCCTCGAAAAACCTCAAGTCGGCCAACCCTCATTGACATCCTCCAAAAGCTATATAAAGGCATTTGTTTCCCTCTAAAGGCATGATTTTAAAATACAAATCTTGTGAATAAGTTCTAAGATATCCTTTAATGAAGCCTTGTGGAGTCCTGAACATCTATTTTGGGGAGGTCAGATATCTAAAAGGTTTTGGGTTTATGGATTATATTATTTGGATGGGATTCATTGAGATGTGAATGTATTTTATAGGTTTCACTAAAGCTAATGTGGAGGTTTCCTTGTAATTTTTTGAAGTGAAACCTGAGGCAATTCGTTGAAAGATCAACTCAGACTATAATATTGTTGCAAACTCTGAGAAATTTGCATAACAATGCATAAGGGATTCACTGGTTTGAAGCAAAATTGTGCATTTGAAGTTTAATATAGTCCAAGATTTGTATACCTTCAAGATCTTATTAAGAGACATCTTGCTACTATTTACATTTGGTATTGGAATTAGAAAATTCTATATCACATTTGAAGATAATCTGCTCATATTCGGTCATGGAACAAAGGCAACCAGTGAGGATTAATTTAGTCTAGTGAAATTGTGAAGTATCACTCCAAAACCAAAACTTGTGAGGGGTTTGAAACTTGAATTCTAATCAGAATTTCTAAGGCACTTTTAATGATTAAAGTCGGCATTATCTAGGACTAAACTAGTGAAGAACTAAGAAAATTATTTCATATATTCTTGATTGCAATGGTATGGTTTTTTATCTCCTTAAAATGACATTTTCCTAAGTGAATTAAGGTCTCTACATATCATCTTTCAATACAGTCCTCTTCTTATTGGTTTGTGTTTTATGTGTCCCAACTCAGAAATATGTGAAGGATCTTTTGTGCATAATTGAAGCCTCAAGTAGAGACATATCTAATTTGTTGCTTCATCAACTGATTGTAGACCTATTGGAGTCCTTCAATCCCTAACAAAAATTTGATACAAGGGTCAAGTGTTAATGATAAAAAGACCCATTCGGCCATCACTAATGGAAACACTCAAGCCAAGCAATAATTTTCACTATCCTTGAATATTGTTCATGTATTATCTTGGATATTTGGGATAGAAACAAAAAATTCATCATCAATAAATAAAGGCATCAAACCACTTCCAGGTTTTTCTACAACAAGATGTACTTGAGTTTCATATAGTAGTTAAAGGGTTAATACTTGAGGTTCAAATATGTTCTAGTACATTGTCACATCTTTTGAAGAAGTTTGGTTTATTTAGTAGTAAGGATTTGTGTGTCATAGTTAAAGAAGTTTGACTATAAGGGTTTCATTGTCTCACTCTACATCTAAAGCATAATTGTAGTAGGGTTTCACTATTTGTTCAGTAGTAAGGGTTTATTTTTAGGAGTTGAAGAAATTTTGATAATGAAGGATTAGATAAATCTTGCATTAGCAAATGACACATCTTGAGAAAGAACTATTCAGAGGAAAAGGTTGTTGAAGTTGATATTGGCAATATTGATAGAGTTTCATATATGCTACTTTGATTTTTCAAAGAAGTGTGCATTGAAGAGTAATGATAGGTTTTGACAGAAACATATGTTATTTGAGTAGAGAAGAGTTGCAAGACAATAGGTCATCTAAAGTCTCTGCCATTTGTTGAATTGTTATTCAATGGTTATATACGTTGATACTAATACTATTGACAACTTGAATATTAAAGAGTATTGTTGACAAAGAAGATAAAAATATTTGTTGGGTGTTGTTACATTGTCCAGCAATGGTTTGGTTCAACTAGGGTTTGTGGTACATATTGAGCAGAAGCATATCGAGAAAACATTATATCATAATTTGTTTTGTATTGATTTTGAGCATAGGTGGATCCAATTTAAAAATTGTGAAACATGGTCCGTCAACTAATTAGGATAGAATGATGGTGCTAGTGTAGGTTGGGGCCTACACAAGGTGTTGGAGCATCCTTCCAGTTGTAACTGGTAAATAGAATGTTGGAGCAACTCAAAGCTTGTACACTAGGGAATTGGAGCGTCATTCTAGTTGGAGTTGGTAAACTAGGAATTTGGAGTTTCTTTCAGGTTGCCTCCTTCAGTTAGAGATGAAAATATTAGAAGTTACAGCTTCCTAATTGATGTAAATTATTGAAGACAATATTGAGAAGCGTTCAATTGTGTTTCTCTCAAAAGAGTTACCACCTAAAATTTTTGGTGTGTTGTCTTCATGTCATGCATTGTTAAATGGTGTTGTATATTGATGTGAAGTTGATTTATAATTGAACTAATGTTAATGTTAATCTAAATGCTCTGGATGTTAAAATTAACTAATTGAAGATAAATATTGATTCACTCCCCTCTCAATATTTCCAACACAAGGGTGTGGGGCTTGTGACAACCCCTTTTGTCACCCGTCTTGTAAATATTATTATGGACTATAAATCCATGTAAATAATGTGTAAATTTAATACAAAGACTAGCTTAGGAGAGGAAATATATTTAGATCTTCCGTGGAGAAGTTGTTGGGGGATGTTCCCATAGGAATTGAAGGAAAGTTATACAATCATTTGCGAATATGGTATGTCCACCTACACACAAGAATGAGTTTGCCATGTTCATTTGAAATGTGTTGGTGTGGTGAAAATGCATAGGGAAGTGTAAGAGACAAGAAAAGGATTGGGAAGAAGTCATCCAGCAATAGTTAGTGCTATTCAAAAGTGGAGGAGAGTAAGGAAATGGTGAAAGGAAAGCTAGTATGCATGACTATGGCATACAGATGAACAATGAGTTGCTAATGAGGAGAAGAATCCATAGTGGTTGGAAAAGTCTTGTTGGGGTTGCAAGTGTAATCGTTGTGAGTTCCTTGGACTTCTAGGTGGTTTATTGACTAGAAAATAGAACATTACCTTGAGATTTTCTTTACTCGAACTTTGAAGTTGGCTCAGGAGTGGTTATTTGTAAGAAATATTCCAGTGCCAATTAACCTATGGTTGGGAGGAGAGTTGAAGTCTCTCCTCTAGTTGTCAACATCTTGATATAAATCATATAAATGATTATTTCCTAGTACATGATTGTAACATGAATGATCAATGAATATATCATATACACTCAAGTCGGAGCACTTGATTTATCATATGTCCATGGGTGAATAGTTGTTTAAGTGTTTATGGAAAATAAGAACTGACGGAAAGGGTGTAATTGACCTTGATGAATCCCCGCATGAGAGCTAATGTTTATATGCCAAGTGGTATACAACAACTACGACTTATTTTAATATCTCATACTCATTTGTTACCTACTATTAATAAGAATGCAAGGGGATACTAACTTGCTTGATGCAGAGTATCATGGGGATGCTTAGATGTCTAGAATATCTCATGTGTTTTATATCTTATATCTTGAAGGTCTGGGAAGCTTATTGTTATGATATTAATTGCATATGATTCCTTTAAAAAATATAAGTTTGTGTGCATGGATATGTGTGGTGGCTTGAGGTGGAACAATATTATTGGTGAAGATAATATGTTATTGTTTGTCTTTGACAAGATGCTCACATTTTTTCTCACAATATGAGGAATTTGGTAATTCTTATGCTACTAGTATGTTCATTATAATTTCTTAGCTCAATTGGATGTTTAAGTGTGTGTGTGTGTCGCTATGGTGTGTGGGTCTATATGTTGTAAGTAGCATGGAGCATATGCGAAGAGGAGGCAGGTTGTTTCCATGTGTTAAATATGATTATCATGGTTTATGGTCTTGGCATGCTTTATTTGCCAATGCCTTCCTTACTCATGGAATGGAATGTTATGCAAGAATAGACTAGTAAGCCTTGGTGTGGCTATCACTAAACTTATAGAATGTTTTTTTCCAAGAGAAGGTTGTGATAATAGTTGTGCATGTGGTTGAACTTATGTCTCTGGGTACATATTCATTTATTTGTGTTTCACTCTTGAATTTATTTTGTTTTGATTCTAAAATTAAAACTTTTATTTCAATATGTTCTAGGAAAGGACTAGCTCTCACGAGAACCTTGTTCAAACCCTTGGTAGGTTGCAAAGAAACCTAGAAGTAAATTTTAAGTTTAAAACAAATTGTTGTTAATAGAAAGTTTTTCCTTGAACTAGATAAAACTAGAGGTCAAGGGTCTAAGAGAAGTTGAGTGCAATAAACTTGTGGTTGAGTTAGACATGAACTAGGCCACTTGTAGAACATATTCACATGTAAATTATAACATCATGAGGTATTGGGATAGATTAGGCAGGTTCATAAGTCCAGTGTCCAAGGTTACTTGGGTGTGAGTGTTTGTGGTTGGGACAAACCCAGGCCGTGTTGAGTATGCAATTATAATATATTTATAATATTGGTCAGACCTTGGTAATGTTGGCCAAAAATTGTTGCAGGGAGCAAGATTATGCTTCATGACCAAAAAAAGGGTTATGTTGTAGTATAACTAGCACCAACATATTCAATCTTCTGGAAAGGGAAGAAGGCATCACCTAAAGCACTGCCACAACTTAAGTGGATTGATGGGGTTTTAGAAGGTCAACAAACACATTTAATATTTATATAAGATAGTAACCATTGCAAAGAAAATAAAAGAGTTATTACACATGAGCTTAACAAAGAATTTAAAAAGTTTTAATTAGATAATCAATCATACACATTTATGCATCACAAACATTACACAATAGATCTCCCTGCAACTGGTCTCCTTTTATTAATATTAATCTAAACATAGCTTACAATCATTTATCCACAAGGTTGCAATAATTTCTTTGATACATTAATTGTAATGACCCATAATTACAATATACAACTAAAGTGTTTAATAATCAACATGTAAACTATTCAACTAATTAGCATGGAATTTTTGAAAAACACGAGCATAGATGACTTGCCTGTAGCAATGGTATTCCTTACTTATGATTTCAGATTGAATTTTATTTGAATCATGCCAACTGCAACAACGTTTTGGGGAAGAATCTCCACCCAACTGTAGGCTTAGCTGCACATAATATTTCTACAGTTGGCCACCCTCGAGCTCTCAATCAACGTACTACTGTCAGGGAATCTTTTGTCTCAAAAGACTTTTCTCCCAAGAAAATAGATGAAGGAATGGATAAATATCATCTTCCTCATCGCCCAGTAAATCGACAAAAAAATGGGAAGGGGTCTACATGCACACATTCCATGTGTAAACATGCAACTTTTATTTCTTTATTTTAAGTTTTACTTAATTTAATATTTCTCTTAATTTAACTCTTTCTTATTTTATTCATTTTTACTTTTTGTTAACTTTACTTATTTTTACTATTTTTCTAGTTTAATATATATAATATATATATATATATATATATATATATAATAATATTAGATGTTCAGCTTATTATTTATTATATCCACTTCATTATTTATTATTATTATTATTATTTAATTTAATTTATTATTTATTTACTATTATTATCTTTCTTTATTCTTTATTTACTTATATATTAATATTATTTATTTTTATTTATTTTCTTCTTATTATTATTATTATTATTTTTATTATTATTATTATGGAGCATTAAATTCTCCCCCTCTTTAAGGAACATCTTCCCAAAGTTAAGTTGAATCATCTAACATTTTAATTTATTCAGTTATTTATTACTTCACGTTTTCCCTACACCCTTTGTTGAACTAGTATAACTAGTAGGCATCAAAGTTTTCACAACGCCAAGGAAATCCCAAGGAATATCTGTCTTTTTTCCCAACTTTCAAAACTAGACATAAGCCTCATCAATCTATACCATAGCTTGTGGTTGGTCCTAAGGCTTAGACCTCATCTTCCCCAAGGAAGGCATCCTGTCCCAGTAATGAATGACTTCGTGCATCTCACATAGCTGGCCCACTCCATCCACACTCACTAAGGTTCACAACCTTAGTAAGGCATCGAAGTCCTTACACCCACACCACACTTCGGCATCCCAATCCAATATCAAGCACTTGGCCTCCTCAAGATGGTCCCATAGCCCCTCAAGAGCTATCCATCAAGAGTTATACAAGACAAAGGAACCACTGGCATATGTAGTGTTAATTGAGTATGTCCCTAACCCATATGGTGTTACATATTATCCCTCGCAGGTATGGGCTCCCATGAGATCATCAAATAACCCAAACCTCTCAACCCATTTGTGGAATTCCAGTCAGTCACCACATCTCAACATACATCCAATGCATTAGTTATATTATAGCATCATAGAAGATAATCCGCATGCCAACTGTGGCATATCATCATGAGAACATAACATCATTTTTATCAAAAAATTATGAATGTCATAAATCTATGTACAATTACCACATGCTTCACATCATAATATCCTCCTGAGTTATAACATCAACATATCAACATCAAATACATATCATCACATAATAAATGAATCATCTATCAATATACCTCATATCATAACATCATAATCCCTATGCCACATTATGCATATCATACCCATCATGAGTATACACATCATTATCATAACAAAATCAATAAGAACCACATGTGCATCATTATCCTCCCATCATAGCTATGTCCAATTATCACATGCCATCATATCATGAAACCTCATGTGAACATTATATTTCAACAATCATATGTTGACATAATTAATTGAAGCCACCATCTCATGCATAACATCGTAAATACAAAACTTCTTCACTTGTGGTATTAAAAAAAAACATATTATCAAGTTGGCTTTAATTTTTCACTACTATTGAGTGTAATTCATTTCCTCCTCTTGATAAATGTACAATTTTACTTGGAAATGTTGTACTATTCCCCAATTTGGGTATAAGACCTATAACAAATTTAACAAGGTGGGTTGTCAAATGTAATCCACTTATTATTCCTAATTTAAAGGCCTAAAAAGAATAGAACTGAGCCTAGTTGCACATCATAATTTACATACAAATTTCGTCAACTGAATTTATCATTACAATGCAAGGCTTACATGATAGGGGGAAATATCATGGATATTGCCACAAAAAAAAACAACTTATTCCTACAATTGTTCATTTTCTTTATCCTTATTCTAGAAATTTTCCGTCATGTCCAAGGATAGGCTACTCCTTCTTGATGATTTCTTACACTCATATATGGAACTTGCATGTTTATCCCTTTCCCTTCATCCGCAAAGTAGTTTTATCAACACATATTGCTAATATTATGTGTCAAGCTTAGAAATTTCCCTCAATTCTTAAAAGTTATATATTGTGACTTGAGTTTATGTACACCTTATTCTTCTTCTTTTTTGAGTCTATGAAAATCACACCTATTTTCTATGGTATAAGCAACATGAATGGTATAGTCTATGATCATTAGGTTGACTTTTATTAGCTTTCTCTAATCAAGGTTGCATAAATAATCATATATAGTCTTAATCTTGGCAATGACATGTTTAATTAATGTGTTGATCTTTTCAATTATTTATTTACTATTATTATATTTCTTTATTATTTATTATTTATTTACTTCTATATTAATTATTTAATATTATATATTATTATTATTATTATTATGGGCATTACATCAATCCTCCAAAATCTTAATTACAATTACAGGAATACAGGGTGAAAACATGAGTATGAATTTCGGCAACATGTCGGCCCTTTTCTTCATTTCTTGTCACCACACAACTTGAATTTCATATTATTTTACAACCTTAGCCTTTCTTACTATCAACCAATTCACTCCCTTGATATCGTCAAGCTTAACTCCTGCAACTTGACAAGATCAACTCTAACTATTATTTGAAAAATAAATTCTAACCCATGCTTACTTGATGGTGTCAACCTTTTTTTGACACTTGATTGATCATTTCCAACACCTTGGCCTAGCTACACTTTTTACGAATCTATTTTTCTTATTTCTGCCACTAAATTTTTATCAATTCCATTTTCTGGCTCTTACTTTATTCTTTCCATGAAAACTTTCTACTCAAAACTAGACAAAAAAATTAAGGACCCAATAGGTCTCGACCATAGCCTATTGACTCAATATCAAGTCAATATATCACTTTTGTAGATGATTATCCATCAAATGAAGGAACAAACTTAGGAATAGTCTAGATAATTGATTGGCAGAAAGAGTTACATGTGTCCAGGAATTCTTTCCACTTCTGCAACAAAGTGTTTCCCTGATCAACAAAGGTTGTAGTGGTGGTAGCATATGGGGGTCTCTAGTTAAGTTGTAAGAAAAGTATTCTATTCATTTTCTTTGATTAAGTTAAGATGATGCAACTGAAAAATGATGATCTTGATCAGTGGGCTTAAGTTCCAGAATGGTTTGTTTGGATTGGTGATACTCATCCTCCAATGTAATTGTCATGTGGAAAGAGTTATTTTTGTGGACAAACCTAACCTCCCTAGGAGTCTAAGACTCTGTAGTGACAAACAAGACAAACAAGAGCAATCCTTCTCTAAACATACATTATTCTATGAGAAACCAAGTGTTTTTCGATCTTACCTTAGGTCCAACGCTTGTT
>APFE030881877.1:0-45083 GCA_000404065.3 Pinus taeda | reverse complement strand
ATCATTTTCTCTGGGAACAAGTGCTTGAACAAAAGGTCAAGTTGGAGTATGTTCCTTCTAAGGAACAAGTTGCTGATATTCTCACCAAACCTTTGCCCAGGGAGACTTTTGAATACCTCAGGCAAAAGCTGGGGGTTGTTGATGCATCATCTTATTGTTGAGACTCTTCTGATTGTTGGTTGTACGCATGATTCATCTGGGGTATATGCGTATATGTGCTGGGTTGCGGCACAGGTTTAGGGGGAGAATATAATGCATTGTTGGCATTATGGAGGATGTACAAAAGGAGATCATGGGAGCTGGTCTGAATATAGCTGCAATATGTCTCTATCTCTTTCTTGGTCATTCATGGTGTCTGGTGGTTTATGGTTCTTCTTTGCATATCTGGTTCATATTCAGGGGGAGCATGTTCTTAGGGGGAGCATAACCCTTTGCCCTTGATGTCAAAGGGGGAGAATGTCGCTAAATTTTTTGAGGTTGCCATCAAGTCCAAAGGGGGAGATTGTTGGCATTATGTTTCTGGTATGGTTATATGTTACAGATGTTGTACTTGATGGCAACACCCATCGCATGGCTCTCAATATGATGAGAATTAAGAAGTACGCAGGAGAACAGTTTAGAAGATGCGTACCCGCAGGTATGCCGTGCAGGGACCGCGTCCAGACACGCAGGTTACCCATTCATGAGGTGCGTACCCCCAGTGTGCACACTTCAAGGTAGTAAAGCACACACACGTGGGGTTCCTTATGTTTAACCCTTGGTATTTAGCCGACGGTATTATGTTATTATGGCTTTGGCCCATGGTATTGGTCCATGATTTGAGGAAGAGCTTGCCTATATAAAGCCAAGAAGATCATTTGGCTTGGGTATGCTTTTGGGTTGAATATCTTAAGATCTGAAATATTGGGTTATTGTTTCAAAAGCTCGATCTATATGAAAGTGAAGTGGAAAGCGAATTTGTGAAGGGTGATCTCTCGAGCGCTGCAGCTGTGGAAGTGCGGAGGCGCCACAAAAGGCGCAGTGCGGAGATGCCACAGAAGGCGCAGTACGAAGGCGCCACAGAAGGCACAGTGCGGAGACGCCACAGAAGGCGCAGTGCGGAGGCGCCACAGAAGGCGCAGTGCAAAGGCGCCAAAGAAGGCGCAGTACGAAGGCGCAGTGCGGAGACGCCACAAAAGGCACAGTGCGGAGACGCCATAGAGGAGCCACAGAAGGTGCAATGCGGAGACGCCACAGAGGTGCCATAGAAGGCGCAATGCGGAGGCGCAATGCGGAGGTGCCACAGAAGGCGCAGTGCGGAGGTGCCACAGAAGGTGCAGTACGAAGGCACCACAGAAGGCGCAGTGTGAAGGCGCCATAAAAGGTGCAGTGGGGAGATGCCACAGAGGCGCCACAGAAGGCGTAGTGCATAGCGACGCAGGCCAGAGAAAAGGAAATTGCGTATCTGTCTTAAGATCTTTTGTTAACTGATTTTTTTTGTTGATAAGGTGTTCTGGGTTTAGTTTACCGTTATTGTGGATCTGGTTATCTGGGTGACTTACTGGTACTTGATGATCATTTGATGTTTATGGATCCAGTTTGAAAATTTATGAAAAGTGGTCCTTGAAAGAAAAGAAGTAGGGGGTTGTAGCTCCCTTCCAGGAGAGACTGGAAAACGAGAGAGAGTTGTAGCTCTCTGCAGGTTGCAGCCTGCGTACTGGTAAAGGACTGCACCAGTACAAGACCATTGTAAAAGGAGTTTCTAATTTGAAAGAAGATAGAGACATATTGCAGCAGGTGGTTTTCACCCACATTGGGTTTCCACCTTATATCTGGTGTTCTTTGATGTGACTGTCTGTTTTTCTTGCTCATTATTTTATGGTACTGATATGCAAAAATAATTCAAAGTGTAAATAAGGAAGATTTGGTAAAGAACTAGATAATACTGATTCACCCCCCCTCTCAGTATTATTTTCAACACTTCCGTTATGATCATATCTAAAATAATACCTTGTCTTCCATCATTTTCAATTGTACTAAAATCTTGAACCTGTTGCAAATTTTCTTGAGCATCTTGACAAGTATCCTCTAAGCTCTATTTATGCTGCTAAATTGGGTTTTCATACAGGGTTTCAATGATCGCACCATCCATGAAGTCATCATCTTCATAAATTTTCTCAAGATTTTCAATAAAACTATAAACATGTTTGCAACAGTTTTGAACTAAATTTAAGGATGGATAAGATTCTTTATACCTTTCAAAGAACATGATATGAAAGTATTTTAAACAGTAAATACAAGCAGGCAGCAAACTTTCATACCAAGATCAGGCTTCACCTTCCAGAGTGGCCATGAATATCTTCATCAAGCAGTCTTCAAGAAAATCAACCTTCAACTTGTGAATATGCATGTGAAATCTAACAAGATGTAAAGCAACGTCATTCCTATCTCCTTTGCCAATTTACCTTAGGAATTTTATTTAGCAAACCTGGAATGTGATCTTTGCTCATGGGAGCATACCTTCAAGAAAAAAAATCCATTTTTGATAACAATGAATTCACCAAGAAATTATTTAGGCTACTTGTTCTTAAAAAGTAAGATGAAATAAAAATTCTGAACCTTGGGGTTTTTCGATGCTGGAGTCGCCAGGTGAATGATTTCAGCCTTCCGATGTCTGATCATTGTCCACTATCAACAATCAGATCTAAACTTGATACATTTTTCTGGGGAACATAAAACTTCGTTCCCCAGCATGGTCGCCACTATGTTAGAGCCTAGATTGATCTTAGGGTGAAAGAAGGCAATCCTAGGATAACCACAAACCAAGCTTAACCTGGTAGCTAGCCCTACCAGGTCGGGAGAGGGCTCTCTCCTTATGAATCTCAGTCAAGATGACTGGATCAGATATAGATTTTAGGCTAGGTATAGTAGCTCTAGGGTTTTTGATTGATTTTGTTGGACTTTTTGCTGGATCAAATGGAGCCAGGCAGTTTTCGATTTGGGAAATTAAGTCAGGATGCAAGGTGTTCTATGGGGAAAGTTAGGTAGGTGCTTTGGCACTTGATATTGAGTCATTTTATAGGTGTAAGACTGATGAGGAGCTGAGGAGGGCATGCAAAGATCCTGTATCCTTCTCAAATAGTGGAAAACATAGAAAAATGAATGCCTTCCCAAGGCAGAGCACTATAAACAATGAATTCTACCTATCTATCTTGATATCATTTAGCTAGAAGCAATGAATTAGATTGTAGAATACATTAAACATGTGAAAAACTGATAACAGAAGAAGAAATTATGCAAAAACACAATACCACAAGTATCCCATAAAAATAGTTGCAAATCCTGGTTTATCTCCTTGCCAAACTGTTGATAATGGTATACAATGTAGCTCAAAGCATCCAAGAGAGTCCAACCTTTCCTAATGACAGAAAAAATACATAATATAGACATAAAACCACCTATTCTAGCCATCAGTGGTCAAAACCAAGAGAAAAGGAGCTGTTACAACCATTTTGAAATAGGGAACAGGAATATAGGCAGTGGAACAACTTGCCTCTATAAGCATGGAAACTGATTCATTGACCCCAAAACCACATCAAACTAATGAATCTACCCTCTAAGATCATTTTTATATTAAATTTACATGTTAGGTCATTAATAAAAATCATAGAATCATCCATGAATAGAGATAAAGTCAACTTGCAATGAGAATAGGTGAAAATTTGATTTTCTCGCAAACTGGTCAAAAGCATAGCACCATTAGCCCAAAGTGTAGCGCTGCTTTCCACCTAGTTTTGGAGGCCTTACCCTTAGTCAACTTTAGCCCAAGATGGCTCATTGGAAAGGTCTTCCTATATAGGTTTTTGAAGAAATTGAATTTTTTCATTTGGAGGTCATTTCCCCCATCAAAACTGAAATCGACCAAGGCTGCTTCTATGTGTCAAAAAGAGACAGAGAGGTCATTTTTTGGTAGTTTTTGGGCCTTTTGGTGACCTAGTTTTGCTCCAAAAATTCTGAAAATTTCAGGGATGAATGCTATCATCATGTTGAATCCAAATATATAAACTTTTCCTCCAATAAGTGCTCCAGGGAAAAGTGCAGCGCCGGTGGCGCTATGCTTCTGGGACAGTTTTCTATTTTGAAAATTGCAAAATTTGAAAAATGCAAAAGATCATCAAAACTTTCCCAATTTTGTCATGGAACACCACCATCAACTAGTTTGATGGGCTAGTGATGCTTCACCTAATATCTTCAACTTATCTTTCTACTTTTTTCTCTTTAAAGCCTTCCTCAACCTAGCTTTAAGCTTCCTGATCCTTATGTTACAGATTTTGTTGCGGGTGAAGTAATGGTAGGCCATGTGGTGAAGCATCTACTTATCCTTGTTGGCCTTCTCAATCAGCCCTTCAAGGTGTATGTTTTCCCTTTCAAGCCAAGTTTCCCCATCATTCTCGATCTCTTGTTCAATTGAAGCCAACTTGACATTAGCCTCCTTGGCCTTTTGCCTGTTTTCTTTGATCATTTGCAGCTCCATGAGGATTTGCTTATCGATCAATTGTTTGTTTTCATACTCTAAATATCTGATAATCAAATTAGCTCTCTCTAAGTTATCTGACAAGGATTGTATTTTAGCTTCTTGTTCCTTTATGATCATGTCTTTGATAGTCTTCGGATCCTGAGCTTCCAAGTCAATAATGTCAACTCCATCATGAGTAAAGTGCTACTATGGCTCCTCATGCTCAACAAGATTAAAATCTCTTTCCTGCTCATCACTAAGATCCTCTTCTTGCACCTTCTCCTTGCCCTTGCTTCGCTATGCAACCTGTACCCGTTTTTTGAAGAAGAAGGCAAAGACCCTTCCACATCTTGTGGAGATAGCATTTGCTTGTGACCTGATGATGAAGGCAAGGCCCCTTTCACACCTTGTGGAGATAATACTTGCCTAGCAGCTGCAAAAAACTTTCCTATCATCCCTCTTATATGTCACAAACACTGGCAGTCCAATAGTTTCAGTCTCTTTGACTTTTTCATGGCTTGATGGTCCACCTTTTTCATGATGTACTAATGGAAAGATTTTAGGGCCTTTGAACATCTCATGAGAAATGAAAGTCTGCCATGGCATGTTAAGGAGGCTCAAGTGGTGAAGAACAATGATTCTGATCAAAGGGTAATGGTCAATGCTATTAAAGTGCTGGGGGTATGGCTTCCTCTGTACAATATGTGCCATCTTCTCAATGTTTCTAAACATGAAGTAAGGGAGATTCATCATCTTTACTCTAGTGAAATGCATGAGAAGTCTGATGTGGTAGGCATACAACTGGGAGAACCTACCTTCGCAAGTGAAGTACTTGAAAATTATTTTCACTAATGGGGCATACCTGTCTTCCAAAAATTAAAGGGGAATACTCTCTTCATTTTTTCTTTGTATCTAGCCATGATGTAAGGTTCATAGTACTCCTCATCAATATCTTTACCTTTGTACCAATTTTCACCCACATCTGGAATTCCCGTAGCCTCTGAGATGACAATTGTTGATATGGTGAATGTTATTCCGGCAAGGGTTACTTCATTACTATGAAAATGAGTCACAAATAGCCTAGCCAACTCATGATGAAATCTAACTCTTTCTATCATTTCTCAAAAATCAAAGCATGACTGGTGTTTAAAGTAAGAAATGGCAAGTGGACAGTCTTGTAACTGCCTCAAACTAGTAGGCTCTTCTTTGATTATTCTTCCTCCTTTATGAGGCTTCCTTTGTTTTTTTGTGGCTGTGAACACTTATGGTTTTGTATGAGTGATGTTGGGATAGGGTGAAGTAATGAAATGAACAAAGTGAAGATGAAGGGAAATGTGAGAGTATGATGTGTGGACAGGTTTTTAGGGATGAGTAGGGTTTTAGGGAGAGTGGGTAGGGTCTGTAGGGTTGATGCAGAGTGTAAGTAGGAATTTAGGGAAAATGTATGAGGGGAATGGGATTTAGGAAATATGACATGTTTAAATGAGGTTTAGGGAATAATGTCAAGTGGATAGGGTATACAAATACTAGTGATATGAAGAAAATGAGGGTTTTAGATTTAAGTATGTGAAACATGAAGCTTAGAAAACCAAACCCTAACAGATAAGATAGGATTAATGCACCTACTGGTTAGAGAGAGAAACTGAATATTTTGAGGTGAATTGGCAGTTTGGGAATGCTTTGGGTGATTTGGGATTTGGCTGGGCAAAAATGCAATGCCTCACACAGGTGTGCAGTGCAACTCTGAAAGCGCAACACCTATGTAAAATTACACGGAGAAATGTAGCAAGGTGTGTAACGCCAACTTAAAAACACAGTGCCCTCCTCAAAAGTGCCATGCCACTGAGATTTTTCCAAAAACACAACAATTGACTTGTATTTGCCCAATAATGCTTGAAATCGATCCTTGGCTCTCCTTTTGGCACTTTGAACTTCAACACTAGCATAATGAAATGATAAATTGAAGTATGGCTTTATATAGCTTTCACTTTTTGATTTTTGTTGGTGAAAACCCACTTTTATAATGTCTATCTGCTTTTTCCAATACTCTATTTTTTGATGCTTGTTTTCTTTGCTTTGATAGGTGGACTGATGCTCAAATTCTTTGACTTTGTGCAGTGGCAGTACTTTGGCAACATCACCAGATATCCAGGAGTAGCATGAGACCATTATTACATATGAGAACAATAAAATTACATCAAATTTAAAAATAAAATACAAATGCTCTGTTTTCACCTCAAAACTACTTTTGAGGTGAGAACTTTATTAAGCTTACAAATTAACAAATTATGACTTTTTTGATCATTATTGACCTCCTAATTTCTTTTCTAACCATTATTAGCAATAATCATTGAATTTTTTACCATGGTGGAAACCCTAAGACCCAACGAGACTGAAACCCTGTGTAATTGATGAAATGAATAGAAAATGAGCTTAAATTATGACTGAAAGGTATGAAAGGAGGTCAACAAGTAAATTTCATGAGGGAAAAACTGAAGTAAACCCTACCATCAGTAGATCCACGACTTGATGGAATGCAACCTCATCAAAATGAGACTCCTAGTATGAAATGCAAAAGAGTAAATTTTGATCACTAATGGCAGTGTGAAGACACTGACACTAACATTGGCTCCAATGGGGATGGTAGCTCCTTGGCAGTTCCAATAACACCATAGACCTATTAGCCTTATCCATTGGGCATGGAGTAAAAAAAAAACTCAAACTGAAATGCATGACTGAGAAATGACGACTTGACGACACAAACTGACTCTGAAACTTTCTTGAAAATGACTAAAAAATGACTCAAGGATTACTTAACTAAAACAAGTACTTACAAAGCTTTTTAATGGCAGAAAACCATCGAGATTTGTGGGCTTCAAATCATGATGACAACCACCTACCTACTGGTGAAATATGTACAATCATGTGAAGTGGGCCTTCCATTATAACCAATGCAGTAGATGGCTACTTACTGAAATTCTGCTCTCACTTTCCCTGAGTAGGTAGAATGATGTACATGTAGGCAACTCACAATAACAACTGAAACCAAGGCTTATGCTAATGAACCAGGAAACATTCATCTTTCTAATGCTTGCGAAAGAATGCTAAAGGGATCTTGAAAATCCTGAAGCATTAGATTGTCTTGAGATCCAGCAGCAAAAATACAAGTACTTCCTTCATTCTGATTTGAAAGAACAGTTGGTTGCTGATTGATAGGAAGGCATAAAGAAGTATAAGCTTCTGCTATCTGAGTGTTGGCTGTAAATTCCTCCAACATGAGAAATAATGACTCGATTTCTGGCATATTATCTCTCTCAAGCTCATATTCCTCAATTTCATAGTCTAAGTCATTCTTAAACAAAAAAAATTCTTCAAGATTATAAAAAATGACAGCCCTATCATCTTCATGAAAGAAAAAAATATCTGTTCCTAGATCTATAAATCTAATTTCAAGGCTAACATCATTTTCAAAAGTGGAAGAAGCTTCACTAACACCTTCTTGACTATGTGAACATTGCAAACCTGCATTAGCTTGGGCTGTAACCTAGCCTTTCAGGAGTTGATCTATCTCATCTTCAGATAGAGGAGAGAGTACTTTTTGTTTTCTTTTGCTAAAATAGTAATTGTCTTCTTTCCCTCCTAAAGATTCACAAGGTTGTTGAATATCTTCATTAATTTCAAGCAAAGGAGGATATAAACTTTCCTCAAACTACTGATTCATTTCATGTGATTCATGTTGACTATCAAGATGCAAAATTCCTTCATCTTCAAGCAAAGGAGAAGCTAATTTATGTTGATTATGATCTTGTGTAACAAAGTGACTGGCTTTTTGAGATTGTTGTTGAGGGGACAAATCAAAGAAGGCTTCAATGATTTCTTCATCATCGTGATCTAAATCTAGATCTGGAATAGCCAACTTGACTTTATCACAATTTGAAATTGGAACTTGAATTTCTAGTGTACCATCTTCTGCTATGATCATATCTAAAATAAGACCTTGTCTTCCATCATTTTCAATTATACTAAAATATTGAACCTGCTACAAATTTTCCTGAGCATCTTGACAAGTATCCTTTGAGCTCTCTTTATGCTGCTGAAATGTGTTTTCATACAGGGTTTCCATGATCTCATCGTCCATGAAGTCATCATCTTCATAATTTTTCTCAAGATTTTCAATAAATCTATAAACATGTTTGCAACAGTTTTGAACTAAATTTAAGGATGGAAAAGATTATTTATACCTTTTGGAGAACATGGTATCAAAGTATTTTAAACAGTAAATACAAGCAGGTGGCAAACTTTCATACCAAGATCAGGCTTCACCTTCCAGAGTGGCAATGAATATCTTCATCAAGAAGTCTTTAGGAAAATCAACCTTCAACTTGTGAATATGCATGTGAAATATAACAAGATGTAAAGTGGCATCATTCCTATTGTTAGCACTTGAAATTTCACCTCAGGCTGAAAAAGGCAAACCTCAAGGCAACATCAAACCATTTAGCCTCGTAGCTAGCCCTACGGGGCAGGAGAAGGCTCTCTCCGGTCAATCTCAGTAAAATCTCCAATAGATGAGATGACCAATAAGGTAACACTGATATTAGGCTAGTAAACTGATCAGAAAGATTGATTTTGGGGTTTTTGGGTTTTTGGTGGAAAATTGAGGAGAGGGCAATCTTGGGTGTGGGGATGGGACACAGTTTCTGCAGGGGGTTCCTTGGGGCGAGGTAGGAGACAGTGTTGATACCTTTAACTGAAGTGAATGGTCAGGAATGAAAGAAAGAGAGCTAAAGAGTTTTGATTGCTGATGGAGGGCTCAAGACCGACTCTAACACCTATCATCATCTTTAAACATAGGAAAATTCCTTTGCCAATCTACCTTACGAATTTTATTTGGGGAACCTAGAATGTGATCTTGGCTCATGGGAGCATACCTTTGAGCAAACAAATCCATTTTTGATAATAGTTAATTCACCAAGAAATTCTTCAGGCTATTGGTTCTTGAAAGGTAGAGTTGCCATAAATATTCCGAAGCTTGGGATTTTTCGACATTGGAGTCGCTAGGTGAATGATTTCGACCTTCCGGTGTCTAATCATTGTCCACAATCAACAATCAGATCTAAACTTGATACATTTTGTTGGGGAACATAAAACTACGTTCCCTAGCATGGTCGCCACTATGTTAGAGCCTAGATTGATCTCAGGTTGAAAGAAGGCAATACTAAGATAACCACAAACCAAGCTTAACCTAGTAGCTAGCCCTACCAGGTCGGGAGAGGGCTCTCTCCTTATGAATCTCAGTTAAGATGACTGGATCAGATATGGATTTTAGGCTAGGTATAGTAGCTCTAGGTTTTTTGATTGATTTTGTTGGATTTTTTGCTGGATCAAATGGAGCCAGGTAGTTTTCGGTCCGAGAAATTAAGTCAGGATGCAGGGTGTTCTATGGGACAAGGTAGGTAGGTGATTTGTCACTTGAAATTGAGTGAGTTTATAGGTCTAAGACTGGTGAGGAGCTGATGAGGATACATGATCTTTGCATGCCCTTCTCAGCTCCTCACCAGTATTAGACCTATAAACTCACTCAATTTCAAGTGACAAATCACCTACCTACCTTGCCCCATAGAACACCCTGCATCCTGACTTAATTTCTCGGACCATGTATCATGGCATGTTAAAGAGGCTCAGGTGGTGAAGAACAATGATTTTGATTAAAGAGTAATGGTAAATGCTATTCTAGTGCTGGGGGTATGGCTTCCTCTGTACAAAATGTGCCATCTTCTTGATGTTTCTAAACATGAAGTAAGGGATATTCATCATCTTTACTCTAGTGAAATGCATGAGAAGTCTAATGTGGTAGGCATAGAACTGGGAGAACCTACCTTCGCAAGTGAAGTACTTGATAATGATTTTCATTAATGGGGCATACCTATCTTCGAAAAACTTGAAGGGGAATACTCTCTTCTTTTTTTCCTTGTATCTAGCCTTGATGTAAGGCTCATAGTACTCCTCATCATTATCCTGGTCTTTGTACCAATTTTTACCCACATCTGGAATTCCTATAGCCTCCGAGATGATAGCTGGTGATATGGTGAATGTTATTCCGGCAAGGGTTACTTCATTACTATGCAAATGTTTCACAAATAGCCTAGCCAACTAATGATGAAATCTGACTCTTTCTATCATTTCACAAAAATCAAAGCATGCCTAGTGTTTAAAGCAAGAAATGGCAAGTGGATAGTCTTGTAGCTCCCTCAAACTAGTAGGCTCTTCTCTGATTATTATTCCTCCTGTATGAGGCTTCTTCTGCTGCTTATGTCTCTCCATGGAACTATCACTAAGTGTCTCTTCCTCATAATCATATTCATTGTCTCTTTCCATTATTTTTCTGTGGCTATGAACACTTATGGTTTTGTATGGGTGATGATGGGATAGGGTGAAGTAATGAAATGAATAGAGTGAAGATGAAGGGATATGTGAGAGTATGATTTGTGGACAGGTTTTTAGGGATAAGTAAGGTTTTAGGGAGAGTGGGTAGGGTTTGTATGGTTGATGGAGAGTGTAAGTAGGAATCTAGGGAAAATGTATGAGGGGAATTGGATTTAGGAAATATGACATGTCGGAATGAGGTTTAGGGAATAATGGAAAGGAGAAAGGGTATACAAATACTAGTGATATGAAAAAAACTAGGGTTTTAGATTTAAATACGTGAACCTAAAACTTAGCAAACCAAACCCTAACACATAAGATATGATTAATGCACTTGCTTTTTTGAGATAGAAACTGAAGATTTTTGAGGTGAATTGGTAGTTTTGGAATGCTTTGGGCGATTTGGGGCTTAGCTGGGCAGAAACACAGCGCCTCACATAGGAGCGTAGTGCTACTCTCAAAGCATAGTGCTTGTGTAAAATTACAGAGAGAAATGTTGCCAGGTGTGCAGCGCCAACTTAAAAACACAGTGCCCTCCTCAAAAGCACAGAGCCACTTAGATTTTTCCAAAAATGGAGCAATTGACTTGTATTTGCGCAATAACGCTTGAAATTGATACTTGGCTCTCTTTTTGGCACTTTGAACTTCAACACTAACATAATGAAATGATAAATAGAAGGATGGCTTTATATAGCTTTAAGTTTTTGATTTTTGTTGGTGAAAACCCACTTTTATAATGTCTATCTACTTGTTCCAATACTCTGTTTTTTGACGCTTGTTTTCTTTCCTTTGATAGGTGGATTGATGCTTAAATTATTTGAATTTTTGTAGTGGCAATAATTTGGCAACATCGCCAGATATCCAGGAGAAACATGAGACCATTATTCCCTATGATAACAATAAAATTACATCAAATTTAAAAATAAAATACAAATGCTTTGTTTTCACCTCGAAACTAGTTTTGAGGTGAGAATTTTATTAAGCTTACAAATTAGCAAATTATGACTTTTCTAATCTTATTGACCTCCTCATGTCTTTGCTGACCATTATTAGCAATAATCACTGAACTTTTGACCATAGTGGAAACCCTAACACCTAGTGAGACTGAAACCGTATGTAATTGATGAAATGAATTGAAAATGAGCATGAATCATGACTGAAAGGTATGAAAGGAGGTCAACAAGTACATATCATGAGGGAAACACTGAAGTAAACCCTACCATCAGTAGATCCATGACTTGATGGAATGAAACCTCATTGGAATGGGACTCCTAGTATGAAATGCAAAAGAGTAAATTTTGATCACTAATGGCAGTGTGAAGACACTGACACTAACAACTGGGAGATATGGGATACTATAGAAAATTTATCAAAGAATATTTTCAAATTACTGCGTCCATGGAGAAACTGTTGAGGAAGGAAGTGACATTCTGTTGGAATGAAGAATGCCGGCACAAATTAGATGCATTGAAGGAAAAATTGGTTATCACGTCGATCTTGGTATTCCCTGATTGGAAGAAGGAATTTCACGTACATGTGGATGCCTCTTATATTGTGTCAGATGCAGTGCTAACACATGTCGAATAAGGAGAAATGGACCATCTTATAGCCTTCACAAGTAGGAAATTATCGAATGCTGAGCAGAACTACTCAACGATTGAGCGTGAAGTATTGACCATGTTGTATGCACTGTAGAATTTCAAACATTATATGTTGGGAGGACATTTCAAGATATACACAGATCATTCTGCCTTGAAATACCTCGTCAATAAGGCTATGTTGGTGGGGAATATATGCAAATGGTTGTTATTACTTCAGGAAGATGACTTTGAAGTCATTGTGAAGCCAGGGAGGTTAAATGTAGGACCTCACCGTCTGTCGCGAATAGAAACAGGCGAGAAACCTAATAATCTAGAGGAAGGGTTTCCAGATGCACAACTCTTTATAGTGCGCATAGCAGATAATCATTTTGCAGATATTATTCACTTCTTGACTACGGGGATGGCACAAGAATGGTATAAAAGTGAACAAAAGGAGGAACTAGTAGTGCACGCGACATATTTTTCAGTTATTGTAGGACATTTGTATAAGATGGGTGGTGATGAAATATTGCGAAGATATGTGCCAGACTTTGAGAGGAATAACATTCTTGGTGAATCTCATGGGGAGCTATTGGAAATAATTATGCAAGCAAGGTGACTACGTAGAAGATTTTGTGTGTAGGTCTATGGTGGCCAACACTGCACAAGGATTCCAAGGCATATTGTATGGCATGTGATGCCTGTCAAAGAATTGGAAGACCATCACGACGGGATGAATTGCCATTGCATCCTCAAGTATCTTTGCAGCCATTTGAGAAATGGGCAATTGATTTTGTTGGGCCAATCCAGCCCCTAGGAAAGAAAATCAGTGCACATTATATCATCACCATGACGAAATATCTAACTAGATGGGCAGAAGAAAAGATTCTAAGGATTGTACAGGAGCTACAACAACAAAGTTTTTTTTTGAGTACATCTTAACCAGATTTAGTTGCCCAAAAGTGTTGATGAGCGACAGAGGTATGCACTTTCTAAATGAAACAATCAACGCATTGATGGAATAATTCCAGGTCTACCATCATAGGAGTATACTGTATCACCCATAGGCCAATGGAACTATTGAAGCCTTCAATAAGATTTTGGAGAATGCACTGACAAATATTTGCAATGCATAGTGGAATGAATGGGATGTGTGCGTACTTGTGGTACTATGGGATTATAGGACTACTTGCAAGAAGCTGACAGGACAAACACCATTCAGACTCATATATGGGGTTGAAGCTATAATTCCTATGGAGTATATTATGCCTAGTCCACACATAACAACTCTCACAGGTATGGTGGATCGCGAGGCCTTGTAGGAACACCTTATGCAATTGATGAAGCTCGAAGAGGATCACTTTTTGGCATGATTCCATCAACAAGTCTAGAAGGAACATGAAAAAGCATGGCGCAATCGCCACATCAGGATTTTCACGTTCAAGGTAAATGATCTTATCTTGTTATATGATAGTAAATTTACTAAATTTCCAGGTAATTTCCAGATGCATTGGCTAGGGCCATACATTATCAAAGAAATTACAGATGGAGGTGTAGTTCAATTCAGGAAGCTGAATGGGGAACCTTTTCCAGGAATAGTAAATGGAAGTATATTGAATTTGTATACTGGGGATCCTGCGTAATGACTATAAGGTAGTAGGATAGTCTTAGTGCTCCAAGAAGTTGCAAGGGAGCACCAGACTATAAACTACACTGCCCATTTTGGAGGACAACACAACAAGCAGGTTGCACGAAAAGTGACAAAGTTGCAACCTATGAAGCTGCGCATAGGAAGCTATGCCATGGAGGGAGGTGTCATGCAACACAACAGAAAAGTGACTGTTGGAGTCACTATTCATGACTTGATGGCTAGAAGACGGTTAAGGGGAGTGGGATGGCAGCATTTAAGGCAAAAATATTTTAAGATCTTCCGCCAAAACAAAATTCAAAACTCCCTATAAATTATGCATAGTCCAATAGATAACACTTTATGCCCTTAGAATTTCTAGTGAGATTTCCTGTCTGTCACCTATGAAATGATCGTATTGGGAATATTTAGTCACGAGCCCTATGTTTGCCAAGTTGTCTGAGGTAAAACAAAATTTTATTCTAGAGAAAATGCTTAGACCAAGTCCCGTTGAAACTATGAGTATTGGTGGTGAAGTTACCTCTGAGGGAGCTGCCCCGGAAGTGGTAAGCATGGAAGCCTCGACACTTGTGCCTATGGTGTCGAGGTCACCTAGGTCGAAGCCTACACCTACCAGAGAAACTCAAATAGCGAAACGAAAGAAGGAAAAGCAGAAAAATCCAATACCCTTGTGTGAATCACCAAGAAATCTTTTCGCTGCACAAGAAAAACAAAAAAAGACAAGCAGCTAGATAAAGTCATGGACCTAGAAGAAGAAGAAGGCTAGGGAACATAAGATATTGATGCTGAAGGAGTGGAGCCTATAATGAAGCTACCCAAGTATATCTCTCCATGAAAGGGAAAGGAAAAGGTCCCGAAGGACCTAGATTTTGGGAAGTTCACCGTTTCCACTCCCCTACTACTAGAGTAGGTCCCTTTTGAAGGTCCATGGGTCACGTGGATCTCACTGTTGAAAATGGAGGATTGGGACCTTGTAGATCATACTAGGTTTCCAAAATTAGCGACAGATAAGCACATGAGGCACGTCTACTACATAGATTCAGGTGTTACCGCATTATAAATAGAGGAATGGGTCTGCGGTGTCGAGAATTTGGGGTTACTCAATCTACAATGGGTGCTGCATTATCATTGCACCTTCATCAACATAATCGTGTGCACCAGATTATCACATTGGTGCACGATGGACTTCTAAGGCTTGAAGGGCCTATACCCATTACAGATATGATTATTCGCAGAATCACGCACCTACCTTATGAAGGCTTGGACTCGGCTAAGGAGTTTGGCGGCAAGATGGGGGAAAGTACCTAGTAGAATGAATGAAGAGAGATAATGCCCTCATGAAGAAGTCGCGAGGGTATTCAATCCTCTCTATCACAGATCTAATGGTTCAATTAGCCACCCATATATTAGCAGGGAAGGTGATGACGAAATATTGCGCAGATGAAGTTTCGACGCTTGTAGTTTCCCTGGCTGACTAGTGTGTACAATTTGATTGGTCTAAATACCTCTGTCAGGAGTTCCTCACGAGCTATCAAGATGCCTAGGATGAAACCAAGCTATTTCATTACACATAGCTATTGCTGTCGATTGTGCTTGTTGTGTGGGAATTGCTGGAGGATAGTTAGTTTCCTTTGATTGAGGAAATATTGCTGGAGGTAGCGCAATTCACTGCTTTAAGGGCTACAAAGCACCCCATGTAGATTACAGAGATGAAGATATTTTGGGTTCTTATGGAAATGAGTCTCTACATGGTTTTTAACCATCATCCAAGGTTTTCCCCAAACTTGTTCACGCAACTGTCACCCTACGAGAAATTTAAGGCCGACTTCCACATAGTATACATTCAAGCGCAGAAGGATCCATAGTAGAAATTGCATGAATTGCCATATTTGATAACCGAAACAGATGTGCAGGAGGTGGTAGTGAGATGGCCTGTAGAGTGGCTTACCCCCTAAGACTTAGATGCTAGAACAAGCATGGGCACGAGAAGTTCTATTGCACAGAAGAGAAAGGAGGCAGCTAAGAAAGCTACGTGTACACTTACAGAAAATAAAAGGAAGGAAGCTATAGAAATGGCTTGGGTGGAACAAGAACGCACTGCCAAGGAGTAGGTGGAGTAGGAGTAGTGTGAATCACAAAAAAGTGACAAGTCACCTTCCCCAGAGATAGAGGAGGAGGAAATTTCAAGGCAAGGCAGCAGAGGAGATGATGGGAAGAGCACCCCATTTATTTTGAAGAGACATGATAAGGAGTAGTAGGGAGGTACAAGGAAGAAGAAAAAATTGGACAAGTCATAGGGTGATCCCATAGTCTTGACGGAGGGTGGTCATGAAGAGATCGGGGATAAAATCAGGGATACCACCACTGAAGTGCTGCAGTAGTTTGAGCAGCAATATATGAAAACATTGGGGAGTGTCCAAAAGGATCTACGTGAGCTATAGATCCAGGAAAGTAGAATACAAGTGGGCACCAGATAGGCTAGTGTAGAGTAAGTGAACTTGGCAATGGGGACAAGCCAAGCAATAGAGTTAGTAAGGACCCTCGACCTCAGAACCGTAACATTACTAGTGGGGTGCTTCGTGCAGAGACAATTGATGATTGAATTATCTTGAGCACTATCAAAAACATCGAACTAAATATAGTGACGCTTTGTAATGAGACCGTCCATGCACTCATGCATAGGTGGAAGATGAATTGAGAGCCTTGGAGCAGTAAAACCTCAACCTCATTAGAGAGTATAGAGTGAAAAATGAGCAGACATTTGCTGAAAAGACAGAGGCTCTGAAGGAAAAGGAGATGCTACATGCATAGAGTACATGACTAGAGTCAACAGTCGTTGAGGCATGCAAGACAATTCTCGAGCTTCATATTTTGGAGGATGCACAACTAGAAGAAAAGATAAAAAAACTAGCCGCTGGTGTGCGTGAGGCTAAAGTAGAGGTTGGTTGAGTTCAGTTTGAGCTCAACATGGAAATCACAGAGCATGAGTTAAGCTGTAGCCCATGACTCTGCTTGATGTCTAGGAGTAGCACAAAGTTGCGATAAAGGAAGGAATGGCCACCATGGATGCCACAGTAGTTGACTATACGAAATTGTTTGAGAGAGCAATGGAGTTAGTGACCAATTTGCATGAAGATCCAAACCTATAGATGCTGAATATAGAAGTAAGGGAGTTGTAGCAACAATAAGATGAAGTTAGGGCCACTTCCTACTCCATTGTACCAGTACAACGCCTTGCTAAGATGCAGGAAGGAAAGCAACTCCTCACATAGGTGGAGGAAGCGCAAAAGAAGGAGGCCTTGCTAAAGGCTAGGCTACAACCATGGTTGTAAGAATCCTATCAAGTGACGACCACTATCCAGGATAAGCTAAAAGGGTTGTAGCAGACACAATAGATGATGAGGCTGGCAGTCGAAGGACTAGCTACGGAAAAAATTGTTGAGGAAGTCAAGTAGGTAGCCACTCAGAGTGCTACTACAGTCACCGTGATCTAGGTAGAGATGGGGAATCTTCGTAGTAAGATCATAGTGCCAACCGAGTGGCTTGAGGGCGAGGCACAATGTTTGTGTTGGGGGCCTATTGGGATGGGGTCCCCTAGGTCAGTTTTAGGGTTAAAGTAACCCAATTTTTTATATAGTTTTGTAATTAATGTAAAGTCTTCGCGATTTGTGGATGCGGAGCGCGTAGATTATTAGGAGTCAAAGGGGTTTTAACCCCTTGTTTATGTAAATTTTGAGTCAGTTTTGAGATCCACCCATGGTCCATAGACCATGGGATTGTATGAAAACGGCTATAAATAGGTGTGTCCTAGAGAGTTTAAGGCATGATGTTTTAGAATTGATAAGCAATCGGTCAATAGAAGAGAAGTGGGTCAGATAGGAGAAGAAATACTCTACAGCTGTGTGCACAGAGGCCTAAGTAGAGTCTGCATCTGAGTGAGTAGACCCTTGTAGCTAAATGCACAGGGTAGTTTTGAGTTTGTAACCTTGAATTGAAGATAAATAAAGATAGTTTCTGAAAAATTCTTGTGTATTTCTATTTACTTCTGCTTATGATACACGCTGTAAATGAATAATGCGTTTTATGGAATATTGATTGAATTTTGCGTGATTGTATTGAATAATTGTAAATGATATACGCAAGCAAGTTTATGTATTTTTGAGAAGACTCTGATGATCTCTCTGATGTTTACTAATAGCTTAAGTATATCTGTGTAAACATTAACTTAGGGCTTCTCTCTAATGCACGTGAGTGGATAAATTGACTATTAAGGGTCTGCAAAGACTAATCGTAGACCTTTGTGAAGGTCTGGCTATTTTAACAGAGTTGCAATAGTGTGCACTAAGATTTTATCAATCTGCGTGAAGGTAGATATGAAGAGCTAAAAGACATCACACTAGTTTCTGGATACATAAACTTGGTTCTTTCATATCACCATACTTCTTTGGGTGAGACTGTAGCCTGTGCTATGCAAATTTTTGTCAAAAGGGCCATTAGTGTAGGGATGTGTTGGTTGGCGCAACTAACTATTTTTGTCAAAAGGGCCATTAGTGTAGGGATGTGTTGGTTGGCGCAACTAACTCTGAACCTGGGTTAGGACCCCCTAAGCCAACACAAAGTAATAAAAAACTTAACTCATTCATTGCCAAAATTTAGGCCTCTTATGCACAGTTGTACAAGAGTGTGGATTTTTGGGCGCAGTCACATAAGATCCCTTCAATTGGCTCACTCACTAAAGCTAAAGGCGAGAACAAGTAAGATAGGAGGTTGATGAACACTTGGACTAGCTCAGGAATATTGTTACCAAGGAGTATCTAGATGTTAACAGGCATGATGTGCATAATCATATTGGTGGCACTATGAAGATCAACACCACGTTGTTCATGTTGAAGAAGGAAAATTAGAATGGATCCAAGACCATGTACCCAAATGTAATTGAGGCTAGATCCTCCATCGAGCTTGATCCCATCACAAAGTCTTGGGAAGTCATCACATAGTATAAAGCTTTACATCACTATGAAATTGAGAAGCTACAAGTTGAAGTGATTGAGCTAGATTTTACCCAAACTCAAGATTGGTATGTCGTTTGTCTTATTAGGCTTGTGTAGTTGGCTCTACCTAATTTTGTCTTATATGGGTATATGTAATGTGGTATTTAAATATTTTTGTAAGTGGAAATGTAAGTGTCAATGTTGGAATATGAAGAGTCATTATCTAAAAGAAGTCAAAGGGTCACAAAGGAAGATGGATAGTTATCTTATTTTATATAAATATACATTCATGAGTCATGTAAAGGGCTTTTGGATGGTCTTTTGGCTTAGGAACAAAGGCTACAGAGTTTTGTTGAAAGTCTTGGCTTCTCCTTTAGCATAGAAAGATCATATACCTTTGGAGGAGTGGGTGTTTTTTCCATGTTCCACTATTGGGACTAGTGGATTTTCAATTGTATTTGTATGTCTCAAACTTTCACATTAATAATATATCAAAGCTGACATGTTTTCATGCATATGTCATGGATGTAGTAAGACTGTTCTTGTTATGTTTGTGATATGTGTTATTTCATTTACACTAACTCTTATGAACTATTTCACTTTCCTTAGTATGAATCTTGTCAAATATGTGTTGTTACGTTATTTCAATCATGGTTATCTTGTGAACTACTTTGTAGGTTAACTCGTATTTTGTCGCTCGTGTGTCCCTTTTAAGCGAAGTACTATTACAGGCTTCAAAGAGACCCACTCTCTTTCCTTGGTGTGATAGAACTACTCATGCATTGCACTTGACACTTCACAAAGTTATACACTTGTCTCCCTAAATTTATGCATACATCATTTTATGTGGTTATTGTAGCCAAGGCACACCCTTAAAATCCCACTTTGGAAACTGACCGTATTTTGGTTAGGGCTCCTACTCCAAGCGGTGTGGGGTATAATTGAGACTTCAAATTGGGGAGAACCCCTGCACATGTTGATGGTTTCCAACATCGTCAACATATTCTTACAACTAGCAAATGGAGTTTACAAGATAATACAGTAACACCAAACATTAAACTAAACACAAGGAAACCATCACGTGAAATGATAAGCGAAAGACAAAGGAGAGCAATAAGGTGGAGGGAATGAAGATAGAAAGGAATTATTGGAATGGAGACAACAAAATTATCAAGTAGGGAGAGGTATAGGTTTTCATCACTTATTTTTTCTATGATAAATTTTGAGACCAAATTAGCAAGCCCGTCCATGGATAAGGAGGAAGTGATGAGACTAGAATAAATTAGGGTTTCCTCTTCCTTGAGATAAGCTGCATGGAATAGATGAAATACCATATTTAGAAGAAGAAAATATTGAAAAATAAAAGGAACAAAAGGAAAACACCATATAGAATGATAAAAGGAAAACAAAGGGAACAAATAAGATAGAAGAAAAATAAAACGCAAGGAGATTACTAGTTAAAAAACAATAAAATTGTCAACTAGGAAGAAGTCTAGGTATTAATTAGTTATCTTTCATGAGATGACTTCCAAGCCCATATTGACACAGCTACCCATGCAAATGGAAGAAATAAGGAAACAAAATGAAATTGTGGTTTACCTCTTTGCTGGCATAAGTGGCATGGAATAAATGATAAATTGAGCTTCACACCTATGTAAAAGATGGTCATTGTTAAATTAGGCTACAAGGCAAGAAAACCAAGCACTAAATTAGACACAAAGTAAATATATTGTGAAATGAGAAGAGTAAAATTAAGGTGAGTAATATGGTGGAAGTAATGAAACCATAAGGAAGAAATTAGTAAGAGGACAAGAAAATTGTCGATTGGGGAGAAGTCTAAGTGGTCCTCACTTAGCTTTTCCATGTGGTGTTCTTAACTCACTCATTTTGCCCTAGAATAATGCTTAAAACATGTGAAGCTCTCAATTTTTTTTTATTATTACACTCACCTCATCCTATGCTAATGCTTAAAGGCATAGTGCACTAATAGTTGTGACCCATAGGGGGAGAAAATAACAAAACTTATGTAGTGCTCCCAACAAAACCTAGTGCACGGACTATTTAAGGCACAAATAAATAGATATTCATAAAAAAAGAAAATCTATATGTAGCTCCTTAATAATAAAATAGCATTGAGGCACTTGTCCATGATGCATAAGTAGCTAAAAAATTCCAAATTACATTTTCAAAAAATAAAATATCATATTTGGTGCACTACCATCGTTGTTCAAATTGACTAGTATGGTACCCTACTACCAATGTGTTTTACTTATTAATGGTGCATCAATAGCTTTAGTGTGTGTTTATAATAATTAACATAACAATGTCACTCATGACTAGGTGCACACCAATGTGTTCCATAACAAAAATCACCACTATCATGGTGGTACGTATTCACTAGTTTAGCACCCTGTAGGAAGTGCACCCTTCGAATTATAAGTGCTCAAAAAAAGAAAAATTACAAATAAAAATATTTTATTTTCTTTATAATTATAAAATTTTATGTTCATGTTCTTTTTATAATTAAAATTTTCTTTTCTCGTTATATATGTGCACAGTAAAATAGTATGTGCATTAAAGATGACGAGGTCATGCAAAGGCATAAGAGAAACAATTGCAAGTAGGCATATACAACTTTTTGTTTGAGTAGAAGGAAAGGAAGAGGGAGAGGGAGAAGATCCCTAATAATGTTAGAATTAAAGTAAAATTATGTAATGTTAGCATCTTCAAGTTTTTTAAGGATGCCAAAATTCTTAGACATAGCAAGATATTTACTTCATCATTGGATTATCTAGGAGGGGGAGGATTGGCCTTAGTTACTTGATGCAAATTGTAGAATTGTAGTGCAAAACCAACTAAAATATGTTAAATTTATGTCAAGAATGCCATTTTACACCCTCCAAAGTTCCATGTTGTTGGTGATCAGTTGCATATACATTCATTTGGTGTAAAAGATGATGTGTTCTTGTCCCTTATTTTGATGACACTACACATACATTACCTCCAACGGAAAACACATTTATTTCAATTTGATTTATTATATATATATTTTTGTTTAGGTTCGTCGACCAATTAAGGGTTGGTTATATTTTTGTGACAATTTTGTTTTTCTCTAAATTGTTGTCACTATTTTTTTAGGGGAGTTTGTTCTTCCCATTTTTGCTAGAGTTGTTTACCTTATTTTTTGAGGGCCTTTGTGAGAGTTGAAAAAAAAATAAACTTCCTCCATCATATTCGTATGAATAATTTTCATATCTTCATGTGGGGTAGTTATTTACCAAGATAGTGTAATGTTAGTGTCCATGTACTCCAGTCAGTAGAGAGACTTACAACTTTCTAGTTGGAGAGGAAATTAGTGTCCTAAATCTTGTACAGTACATTCTTGCAAGGATGGATTGAAAATGATTTTATAGCAACATATTTACTTAGGATGATGTACTAGAGGATAGAGATAATATTATTCTTATGATTTTATAAATTTGGTTGCATTTCTTTTATCTTTTTCAATATGCATATAATTTATTATAACATTATGTTTCAATTATGTAATTATTATTTTTTATTAATTTATATTTATTAGAAAATATTTTGGGGAATATCCTCCCCAATAGGATGAGAGTATGGGTGAGGCTAACTAATAACCTCTAGCACATAAACCTTCCATGCCATATCGAGTAGATCATAGAGTCTACATTGCGGTGAAAAATCACAAACGTTATTTACTTATTGGGAAAGGAGTTGCGCCTAAATTTTTTGGAGGTATATTATATATCTAGGAGTTGATAGATATATGGTCCAAATTTCCTCATGAAATGACATTACTAATGTGTCATGTTGTTGGTTCCCTCAAGCTCGCCCAAAGGTTCAATTTTCACATTTATTCTGCAACATATTTTGAGGATGATGCTCTGAGTCCCTCACATTGTGATTTTCCACCACATCATCCTATAATAGAACCACTTACATCCCATTATTCTCCTCTACATGCATCACCAACTATAGAATCCACTAATCCTCCTTCACACACATTGATGGCACCATCCATCAACCCACTTTCTCCTCCTTCTCCTCCACATCATTCATAAGTGGTACCATCCATCAATCCACATTCTCCTTGTCCTTTACATGTGTCGCCATCTATAATGACCACTTATCCATTCAATGATTCCTATTTGTCTTGTAGTGGGCCTAGCTAGAAACAATACTCTACAAATTTATTGGTTGATGTGTATTTGACTTAAGATGTATATGTGACATGTTTACTTAGTGTGATGAGATATTTATTTAATATGTTTATTGATTTGGATGAGATATTGTACATTTCAGTTACAAATATATCAGTTGATTTATATTTGACACAAAATTCACACATGGCATGTTTATTGATTGTGATGAGATCTTCGTTTGACATGTTTATTGGTTTTGATGATATATTATATCTTTGACAAGAATATTTTGATATGTAAGTCATTCATCTATATATTATTTTTTCATATCATTTTTATGTTTCTGTTGTTTTATTTATAAAACATATTCTAACTATATTAATGATTAGCACTAGAAATGATTTCTATATTCTAAAATTATATTTGAGATGTATCACTCATTTAAATTTAGAGATGTCATATAACTTTAAACTTTAGTCTTGCCCATTTGTCTTTGGATTGATGATTAATGGGTGTACTATTAAGGAACTCAAAAGAAACATTTTTTTACATTCTACACATAGAGACCTTTCCAACAACACAATAATAATGTTAATTGAATTTTGTATGCAAATGTTATGCCACAAGAAGTTGACCTTCTTATTTTCACCACCATAATTAAAGTTGACGCCACATCATCCACCATTATTCATGGAAAATGGGTTAGCAACTTGATTATCATGAAGAAGACTCTAGAAGAGTCCATATTGTAACTCTTTTTAAGACGTTAGGTAGTTAAACCTAACCACTAGTAGGCTATCAGGTTGTGTTATAACTAGGCCACTAGGAGAAACATGGCTTTCATTATTTCAAGTGAATTTGTTTCATGGATGAGAAAAAATATCTAAGAGGGATAGGAGATAGAGCACACAAAGAAAATTTGTGCAATGTAGTAGCCCATGGATCACATGCCATAATTCTTTGTACTAATAACTATTTTCTATTCAAATAAAGAGAGTAGAGCAACCTCACTTCCAACTGGGTTTCTTCCCAAAAGGATTTCCTACGTCATATCTTGTGTTTAATCGTTGTTTATAAAAAAAATTCAAATCTATTTTATTCATATTTTCAATTTGCATGAATAGAAAATTAATAATAATCTAAATATCCATAAATCTAAAGAGAAATAAAACTCTAATAATGTAGATTTAGAATTTTTAAATACAGTTTTAGGATATATGTTGTAACAAATTGTGTAGTGGAATATCCACAACATTTTAGAGATCACATGGCTATCTTTCTTCCCTGTCATAAGGTCAAATTTGTTGATAAAACTTTGGATTTCTTCTTCCATCATATTTTCCCACACTTTGGATTTTTAAGTAGCATTAGTTCAGATTTAGATTCTCATTTTATTAGTATCTGTTGACATACTCTCTGGTCTATGTTGGGTTGTCAAATTTGTTTCTCCATCACCTTTCACCCAGAAACTGATAGCCAAACCGAGGTTGTTAATATTACTTTGGTTCACTCACTTCACAACTATTTTACTAAAAACAATTAGTGGGATTCTTATTTGAAAATTATTCAACATAGTTACAATAGCGGCACACACTCCTGTATTGGATTATCCCCTTTTGAGGTTTGTTTTTGTACAAGTGCACCCTTTGAGATTCCATTTATTATCACCCATTGTGGTTTTGAAAATTAGAAAAAATGAAAAAAATCATCTCATTGTTTTATACACTCCATATCCTAGCATCATATTCAAGTAATTGTTGCTTTGCAAGCTACCCAGGATTGTATGAAACAAAGGCATGAAAAAAACCACATAGCCTTGTCATTTCAACTAGGAGATTATGAATGGTTCTTCTTGGAAAAACTTAAATTCACAGGAAAACAAACTAATTTGTATCCTCTAAGATGTTGTCCCTATACAGTTATATAATGCATTCAGGAAAATTCATGTCACTTGAACTTTCCTTCCGAGCTAGGCATCCATGATGTGCTTAATGTTAACAATTTGAAGATCTTCGAACCGACTGTCCTTGAGGAATTAGTCATAGTTTTAGCATCACATGGATAATAATCCTACTTGTTAGTCTTGCATGCCAAAAGATACAATTCTTGATTCCAAGATGAGGACATCTCACCAATAAACATGCATATCATACCTTGTATATCGAAAGGGACACACACTAGCACAAGAAAAATAGATGAATGCACAAAAATTGCAGCACAATTTTCCTCATTTGGTGGTGGAAGAAATGATGCTTCAGACTCTTAATAGGGAGGAATTGCAAAACCAAGAACAACATACGCATTCCAGGGAAACTCATAATGAGGAAGGCAACATATAATAATGTATTTTATGTTTTCAAAATATGTATTTGGTTTTTCTCATGCAAACTAGTTGGGAAACATAAAGAAGGAAATATCTAAATGTTTTGTTGTTTATAGGAAAAATTATTTCTAATCAAGTTAATAAGAGAAAAACCTTACTTATAAAAGGAAACCTCTCCCTCATAAAATAATGGTGGATTCTTTTTAGGGTCATGTTGTTTATCTCTTCTTTATGTCATTGTGTCATGTATGATTAATAATTTTCAAAAATTCGTGTAGATCATAATGTACAAGATAAAATTATATTAATTATATCCATGTTTGTTATAATATATTAAACATGAGAAAATGAAATGTGTAGTGGAGCCACTGTAAGATACTTTGACAAAAGGAATAAAATATGGTTTCAAATGAATGTGTGTTATTCATGAAACACTTTCTAGTTTGGAATACTTTTAGATTTACACAATCATGTATATCCTAAAATATAAATATGGATATACTTATTACACTTTATTTCTATGTTTGTACATGGAAGAGGAAGAGATGAAACATCAAGAACGAGTTGATGAAGAAGACACTAGGTTAAACAACACATGTACAATCATGCCTATAGGTGTTGAAGAAACTAGAGCATGCATGAAGCTCGACTGATGATAATAATTCAAGTGATGAATGAAAATAAATATAATTGAATTTTATTACAAGTTGTATGTTTTGGAACATTTTGTGTGAAAATTAGCAATTTTTATTAAAGTACTCAAGACACTGCCACAATGGCATGAGGACATGTTACTAATAAGTGTAATAATCACATATTCATTTTTTTTAATATATGGACATATTGTCCCAATTTGATGCAGATATGTTTCTAATAAGTGTAACAATAACATATTGGTTACAATTTGACTATTATGGACCTTTAAAATGTCCCATTTTCTTTGAAAATGAAAGACTTATTTATATATAAAAATAAATTGGTTTCCAATTATATTGTATCAACCAATATTGTGAAATATTACATTGTCGATTAATTAATATATGGGATGATTTACATTGCTACAATAAACATAGTTGTAATCCATTGGATATGGAATGTATTAATGCAATTATTATATAAAAAAATAATAATTAATATGTATGAATTAAAATTGTTATAAAAAATACTAATTTAAGCAATCCAATTAAAAAATAGAAGATTGAACAACCAAAGTATAATATTGCCTACAAGTGATGGAAAAGAAAGGAGTGGAAAAACAAGATATGGATATAGCTTGAGTGATGATAACAAGTCCAGTGATAAATGAAAATCAATATAATTGAATGTTATTGTGAGTTTCATGTTTTGGAATATTTGTCTATGAAAGTTAGGGATTTTCTTAATATACTTGGCATATTGCCCCAATTTCAATAGGACATGTTACTACTAGGTGCAAAAATCATATATTGACATTTTATGTATTGGTCCCAATTTGATTCCAAAAGCATACGAATAGTGTAACAAATACGTAATGGCTACATTTTGATTATTATGGACCTATACGATTATTAGAAAATGAGTGATTGATATATATATATTATATATATATATATATATATATCTATTTTGCATGTGGTTCATGAGCACCCGGTCAGTGGTGATGCTACGTCCACGCAAATCTGGGCAATAGCTAGGCTAGTCCCCTCGGCTATTGTAAGACCTAACCCAAGGGCTTCAGGTTGATTCGACCTGTGACTCCCGATGGCGAGGCAACAATTTTTGACCAACTGAGCTCCCTTGGGGCTTATATATATATATTTATATATATATATATATATATATAATATAATAATATATATAATATATTATATATTAATATATATATATATATATATATATTTCATTTCCAATTATATTCACTCCCCAATGTTGTAAATTCATATTACTAATTAATTAGTAATCTGGTTTTTTATCTTGTACAATAGATAAAGGTGTAATACTTTGAATGGATAATGCATTAATATAATAATTATATGAAAATACACTAATTAAAATATAAAATTCAATATTACTGTAAAAAAAAAATTGATTTTTAGATAGTTAACAGGAATTTCATAAACAAATCACTATAATATATACATATTGAGGCATTATATGTTGAAAATATGTTGCAATTGATGGCAATGGGGTGTCAATTGATGTTAATAGTGGACATAGGTGTTAAAGGATGACTCAGAATAGTAGGTTCCAAGAATAAGAAGAAGGTTGAGGATGAGTATGGTAGTAGCAATGGTGCAGAAAATTTAGGGTTAGTTCTTGCGCAACAAATCATCTTAGATGCAAGTTGAGTCCACACAAATCGGAAGAGATTTGGAAAATATTTCCAACAATATGTGGAAGTCTTGGATTCTTAGATAAAAATAAAGAGCCACAGAAAGTTAGTGACGCAAAAAGTCAAAATAGAAGAGTTAGAAGTTGGATGGATGAGCATTGGTGCACAACCAAGATTGGTAAAGCAACCAAACTTGGTGGAAAAGTTAGCAGATCCAACCTGACAACCTGGCCCGATGGTAACACCCCAACAAACATACCTCGGTGCAAATTGATAGTGCGCTCAAATGGACAGAGCAAAATGAGGCAAGCATCAGGGTTAAACTACAGGCAAGTCCAACAAAGTTTTAGGTGCCATGCGCCCCCCACCAGCACTTTAGAAGAATTGCATGGGGGTCCATAGGTTGACCATTGAAAGAGATCAGAGATCAATGACAAAGGTTAACTACGCACCCCCCCCCTCTAAAACCAACAGTAGCCTATTGGGTGTCGCGCAAAGCACATACAATTTTTTCAATTGCTCAGGTAACATGGAAATAAGAGACAGGCGTTGACCCAAAGGAAAGTTATGTAGAGCAAAGGAAATGGTTGAAACCCTTGAAAATATTTAACAACATAAGAAATTAGTGAAAAATTGGCCATGAGACCCTTTCTCTCTCCTCTCTAATAAAGAACACATGTAAGCATCTAATTAGCTCTCATAGATGATGATTTTTGATGATGTCAACATGATGTGGTCCAATCAGAGGTTAACACATGCAAGGAAGTTTTGGAATTTTCAAGTATCTAAAAGGCCTATTTCTGGTGGAAAAATGGACCCATGGAAAAGTGAAGTCAGCATGACATCATTCTGGTGGTCACAACTCAAAATACTTAAATAAAAGTGCACAAGAGATGTGTCGGGAAAGAGGTTGGGTTGATGTGGGCATGTTAGAGCTAACTCATCCTAGAAGTGTTGGGACAGGGTCCCTTGGGGTCAATTTTCCAAATAGTTTTGTATTTTTAAAGTCTTCGCATTTTTAGGAGTGGAGAATGAAGTTCGTTAGGAGTCAAAGGGGATTTAGGAAGGTCAAAGCCCCTTAGTTTTTTAGAAGTTAAGTACTTTTGTGAATCGCCCATGGTTCGTGGACCATGGTATTGTAGAAAGAAGATGCTATAAAAAGGACTCATAGAGAGTCATAGGAGATATCTATCAATTGAATATCTATGTATGGGAAAGTGATCTAAGTGAAAAGAGTGTTTTTTGTACTTAAGAAAAAGAGAAGGTTGTTGTAGATGTGTGCGCAAATACCTTGGTAAGTTTGAAGTTGAGTGCGTGGGCCCCTGCAATTGTGTGTGCAGGGAAGAAAGAGTTTGTAAAAGAAGAATTGAACATAATAAAGGCTATTCTGAAAACAATATTTGTGTATCTTTTCTTTTATGTTTACCTCTGAATTTACTATGTTTTCACTCTCCTCATTGTACTTATGATAAGGAACACTTAATGGATGCGTGAAAGTGGTAGATCTGTTAGTTTAGTTGATGTTATGTATGTTTAAAGCAATAAGATCAGAGTTAGAATAATTTATCTGTAAGTTACTATAATTTATGTGTTTCAAGGGTTCCATTTCGCGAAGGTCAGAGTAAATCCTTATAAGTAACATAAACCCATAGCACATATCACTAGATGCAAAAACCTGGTTCTGTCATGCCCAATTACTGCCTTGGGTGAGACTATAACCTACGCTATGTGGGTTGTTTTTGAAAGGTTCGATAGTGTAGGGCTTTTTTAGTTGGCGCAACTAACTCTAAACCTAAGTCTAGACCCTCTCAAGCCAAAAAATGGTTCTATTGTCGGGACCAAGATTTGTCTGAGGAATGTGTGATGTCGAATAAACCGTTCCAAACTAAGAAGGATATCAAGAAGTGGATAGATCAGAAGTTGCACAAATTTGCAACCCAGGTAAACAGGAATCCACATCCATCAAAGGAAGAGTGGTTGAGTAGATACCTATATACAAATGAACATGAAATTTTCTTTTTCTCCTTTTCGTGTGTATTACACGAGTGGTTATCTAAATTGGGAGACAGTCAATGTACATGGAAGTTAGATAGCCCTATTGTGTGGAATCTAGAGTTGGTGAAGTGCCTGAAAGATTCAGAAAACAAGATTGCTAGGGTTTTTGATTACTAGATCTATAACATTTTGGGTAGATTCATCATTGAGTTTGCGATTGATACATCTGTCAGTTATAGTGAAGCTGAATGTCATTTTTTGAAAGGACCAAGAGGTAAGTATCTGAAGTCGCTAAAAACTTGGATTAAAATGCTATTGTGGAAGAAAATGGTTATTCCATTGAATTAATGTTTAGAAGAGACTTGATGGGAACTACGCGAAGTGGAAATATGTTTAGAAGATATCTAGATTCAAGTGCTGAGTACAACCCTCTGTTGGGAGTGTCTGATAGCGATGAAGAAAGTAGTATTCTGAAAACACCTCAAGGTGATCTGCAGAGAGTAAATCAAGGTCCATCCACTCCACCCCTGCCATCTCCCCCACCTCACACAGCTACACCTACACCTCCGCCTCCACATCCACCTCCAATATTCAACATGGCAAACACTATGAAGATGCCCATATTCAAGGGTCTAGGGATAGAAAGATTACAAATGATGACCTGAAGAAAGCACAACTCGTCAGAGCATTGCAAGATAGAGCACTAAGCTGGTATATTAAGTATTGTTCGACTTATCCAAATGTGATGCTGAAATAAATGAAGGAAGCGCTAAATAATGAATTCAGGTAGTCTAAGTCGCAAGACGAGTCAGTAACAAAGGTCAAAGAGATCCAATAGAAGGTGAATGAGTCTATGTGTGACTTTTATCATAGGTTGCAATGTCTGCTCCAGCAAGCTAATATGTAGATCAAGGATGACCAACACAAGGACGGGTATATTGCTTCGCTACTACCCCATTTGAGATTGCCATTGTCATAGAAAAATATTGGAACACAGGTGGAGGCACTGGATATTGCTATGAAATTGGAATCCTCACCTATTCAAGATATGAATCTGGGAGTGCAGCAGATTCAATCACAATTGGCTAGCCTACATATGGAGTTGTATAGCCTTAAAAAGGAAAAAGATGTCCAGAATGAGGTCCATATGGAAGTATGGTGTTTGAAATGTAAGGGCCATGGTCACGAACAAGGACGATTTCCTGGTATATTTGAATTTCCTTTTTGGGGGAGGACCTATTCCCCTGAAGCTAAAATACACCGTTGGGACAAGTACATGAGTGATACACTAGTGCGTGATTTGTTAGATTACAGGAAAACACATGACAAACAATTATCATTTGCTATTGAAGTTTGTGCAGACTCCCCAACAATTGTTCTATAATTTCTGTAAGTTTGAGGGTCATGGCAAGCACAATTGCAAAAGTTATGAATTGATGATGGACAAAACACCCACATATAGAGTATAGATGGAGGCTCGTCCTCAGGATCAAGATGCAACTACAATGTGCAAAGGGTTTCAGGGATGAGGAAGAGGACTAGGAGGAGGGGATGGAAGAGGTCATGGCCAGATCATTTGTTACAATTGTGGAGAACCAGGTCACTTTGCGCAAGATTGTTAGAATCCAACACACCCTTCATGTCAATATTGTCGACAGTTTGATCATGTCATAGAATTTTGTCATGTGCTCATCGCAAAGATGCAAGAAAAGAAGACCCAGACTCAGTAGCCTACTCAAAACAGCCAGATGATAATATTAGAACCATGCGAATAGGGTCTGAGTGTTAATATTGTCACGCAAAGTGGCATGGCTGCTAGGGAGGATAAAGGGAAACAATTAGAGGAGAATGTATGGGTTTGTAAGGCTACTAAAAAGGAAACTCGATTCAATGTGAATAAGGTAAAGGAAATGTTTATGGAGGCTAAAAGGATCTTCGCGGATGCAGGAGTTTCTACATCAAGAACTCATAGTATGTGTACAGAGAAACTTGAAGGAGTCATTACTGTGAAAGAAACATATCCATCATTGTTGGAATCTTTATTACAGACTTACATGAAGCTTCCGAGGGACCAAAAAGAAGTAGAGGAACTCCAAAAGTTCATAGATAACTTCACTAGTGAGAACAAGGCACTGAAAAAACAATGTGTGGTACATAAGGTGGAAAAAAGTAAGAAAAGGACTAGTTGAAATGAGATTGATTGCCCAGATTGGAGAATTTGAAATGGACCAGGTATTTCTTGATTTGGGTTCTGATGCAAATGTTCTGCCAAAGAAAACCTAGGAAAGAATGGGAAGACCAATGCTATAGTAGTCCCCAATCTAGCTGAGAATGGTGAATCAACAAAATATTATTCTTATGTAGTGCCTACATGGGTGACTGTGGATATTGAGGGGGTGCGCACCATAACCGATTTTGAAGTGATCAAAATAGTGGATGATAGTAACCCGTACCCAGTGTTGCCTAGCATTGATTGGGCATTTGATATGAACACAATCATCAACCTTAAGAAGCGTAATATGATATTTGAAAAGAAAGAACTAAGGGTTATTGTTGCATTGGATCAAGACGAGGGTGCGTGATATACCGAACCAGTCCACAATTATAATGAGGAGGACGATATTGTGCATATCTATAAGATGATTGTGCAAGATGAGGATTCGATCAACCCTACGTTGGATGGGTGAATTACGTGGGACAAGGACAACTCCTACAATTTAGATTTAGATGAGGAGATCGAGCACTAGCAAAATATGTTGCATGAGGTGTCGCCACTGTGATGCAATAGGATTACATGGTCACTTTGATATATATCCACCAAGGTACACATCTTACTGCATTATGATGGTTTAGAAGATTTCAATTTATTTCTGAATAAATTTGAAAGGGATGTATCGAAGGAACATTGGTTATAGGCATTACAAATAGCACTGAGAGCTAAGCCTACAAGATGGTGGGGTACACATAAGAACAAATTTGCAGATTGGAAGGAATGTCGAAGGATGATGAAGTTGTAGTTTAGGTATGCTAATACTTGCATTATGTAGAAATATGTAGGGAATGATGATCTGCGTGAGCATCTAGCTCGATGGAAGAAAGCATGGGGATAAGAACTGCAGCTAGAATGGGTTCATATATTTTGCCACACTTTGGATATGATTTTGATGAAATGGTATTTAGAAATGGAGCTGTGACATGAAACAACAGAATGGGATGTTCTGAAAGAAAGTTTTCTGCTAATGTTAAGTGTTGAGGATGGACTTGAATGTATTGATGAAGTGTTATAGGAGATCAAAGTTGCAATATTCAAAATACCTGAAGAACCTGTTGCATGGGTAGAACCAGATTTGAGTACAGAGTTGCGCCATGCACTTGAATGTTACAATGTGACCATTGAGGAAGGCGAAGAAAATCCTATGAACATTAACATTCCTGAGTCAGAGGGACACCATGAATTTGTAGGACCTAAGGTAGAAGTCCTTCATATCTCACAACCCTTGATGTCTAGGTAGGTGAATATTGGATTGGAAGTACAGTCGAAGTTTGCAAACATAGGTGACTATTGGGATGAAGAAACAGTGGAAAAAGTCATAGAGTTACTGCGGGAGTATCAAGACTTGTTTCCCACCAAGTTCCATGATCTGAAAGGGATAGTAGGGGATCTGGGCATTATGAAGATCACTCTGAATTTGGATGTGAAGGTAGTAAAGAAAATCCCTTATCGCTTGAATCTTAAGTACAAGAAAAAGGTGCACAAAAAATGAAATAAGATGCTTGCCGTAGGATTACTGAACCTGTTGAGGAATCAAAATGGGTTATCCCTATGGTGGTTTAAGAAAAGAAGACGCAGGGTGAGATTTAGCAAGAGAAAAATTAAGGAAGTTGAATGACGCTTGTGTCCACGATCCATTCCCTATGCCATTTACAAATGAAGTACTGGAAAATGTGGGAGGTCAGGAAGCCTATTCATTCACAGATGGGTTCTCAGGGTACCATCAAATCAAGATCACATTGGAGGATAGGAGTTAGACTACTTTCGCTACTAAATGGGGCTGTTTTTAGTATACAATTATGCCTTTCATAATTAAGAGTTCCCTTGCAATCTTCTCTATGGTGGTAGTCGCAACTCTCAAGGAATTTATTCACAAGTTTTGGGAGGTTTTCTTCGATGATTAGACAATATTTAGTTAGTAAAGAGACATGTTTCCAGTCTTCACCTCATGTTGGATACTTGTCGAAAGTATTAGATATTCCTTAATCTAAAGAAATGCATATTCTATGTACCATATGGGGTACTATTGGGACATGTATTCTGTAAGCAGGGGTTGATGGTAGACCCTACCAAAATTGCAGTGATTATTAATCTGGAGCCCCCAAAGAATGTCAAATAGTTGTGCATGATGTTGGGCCGCATAGGGTATTACATAAAATGCATCAAAGTGTATGTACATATCACCGTGTGCATGGAAAAATTGCTAAAAAAGGATGCAACTTTTTGCTGGGATGCTAATCGCTAGAAGAGTTTGGATATCTTAAAGGAAAAAATTGTCATTGCACCTATTCTAGTGTTCGTGGACTCGAAGAAGCAATTCCACGTACATGTAGATGATTTCTACATAGCACTAGGAACTGTGCTAACCTAACTAGGTGAAGGTGATATTGACCATCTGATAGAATTTGCGAGTTGAAATTTATCGAAGGAAAAAAATAATTATTCAAGCAGAAAGCATGAAGGACTAACAATGGTGTATGCGCTCCAAAAATTCAGGCACTATTTGTTGGATGTGCACTTCAAGATGTACACATACCATTATGCTTTGAAGTATCTCATCAATAAGCTTTGTGTTGGTGGGGGGGGGGGGGGGGGGGCGGGGGGTGCGGTGGGGGGAATTTGTAGATTGGTTGCTTCTCTTCAAGAATACAACTTTGAAGTAATTGTGAAGCTAGGGTGACTGAATGTTGGACCAGATCACCTTACGTGGAAAAAGAACGACGACGAACCTACAAATCTAGAGGAAGGATTGCCTGATGCAGAACTCTTTACTGCGTGCGTCGTAGATGACCATTTCACAGACATAATCCACTTCTTGTCTACAGATACAACTCCTAAAGGGTACACGACACAATATAAGAAAGAATTGGTGGTATGGGCTGCAAATTTCTCTATTATTGTAGGACACTTATATAAAATGGGATCCGAAAAAATATTGTGAAGGTATGTCTCGGAGTATGAACGACAAAGTATCCTCGCTGAAGCACATGGAGGGGTTGCGGGAGGACGTTATGTGGGAAGAGAAACTATGTGGAAGATTCTATGAGGAAGATTATGGTGGTTGATTGTGCATAAGGATTCCAAGGCTTATTGCAGTGCTTGTGATGTCTCTTAGAGAATGGGGAGACCATCACAAAGGGATGAATTTCCCTTGACCCCACATGTGTCATTACAAGTGTTTGATAAGTGGGCAATAGACTTTGTAGGGCCAATCAGCCACGACAAAAGAAGATAGGGGTTAGATACATCATTACAATGACCAAATATTTAACCAGGTGAATTGAGGCATAGCCTGTACCAGATTGTAACGTAGCAAAATATGCAAAGTTCATTTTTGAATATATTCTGTCTCAGTTTGGCTACCCTAAAATATTGATTAGCGATAGGGGTTCGCACTTCTTGAACGAAACAATTGCAACTTTTCTTGAATAATTACAAATGTATCACTAGAAGAGTACGCTGTATCACCCTCAAGCAAACAACATAGTGGAAACCTTTAACAAAATCCTGGAGAATGCATTAATGAAGATTTGCAATGTGAAGCAAAACGATTGGGATGTGCGCATACCAGTTATGCTATGGGTGTATAGAACTACCTACAAGAAGTTGATGGGACAAATGTCGTTCAGACTAGTTTATGGACAAGAAATTGTAATGTCGATGGAGTACATATTGCCTAGATTGGAGAATAATATAGTTACAGACATGGTTGATCAAGATACCATGGAAGAACACCCCACATAGCCAGTTGAGTTGGAGGAAGATCGCTTCTTGGCAGGTTTTCATCAGCGGGTGTAGAAGGATTGCGAAATGGCATGGCATGATTGCCATATCAAACAACGCACCTTTAATAATGGAGATTTGGTATTACTATATGACAGTAAGTTCATGAAGTTTCCGAGGAAGTTCCAAATGCATTAGCTAGGGCCATATATTATTAAGGAGGTTACAGATGGAGGCATAGTTTAGCTTGTAAAGATGAATAGGGAGTTGTTTCTAGGAAAGATCAATGGGAGATGATTAAATTTGTACAATGGTGATCCCACCCCTACACAATGACTATACGAATGCGGGATAATATTAGTACTCCAGGTAGTTGTAAGGAAGTATGGGACTATAAACTACATTGCTAGAAGGATGATTGTGTAAAGTGATTGGGTTGTGTGATGAATCACGGGAAGCTACAGGGGAGAGCTGCGATGAAGGAGCTGTGCTAGGATGGTGGGTCCCATACAACCTGGCCAAAAAGGGACCATTGAAAGCACTGTAGCTGATTGGATGGTGATTTTTCTATTAAAGGGAGCATGGGGAGAGAAATTAAGATGCATATCTTTGGAAATCTGCTGCCAAAAACACATTAATGATAGGGATTTGGAGGGAACAGATGCATTTGAATTCAAATTGAGATATAAATACAACACGTCCCTCCACATTCAGACACTTTTCTTCCTGAGAATTTACCTTGAGCTTTTGCACTTTCGATTGTGTCAAGAGACGTGTTGTATGTCTTCCAATGATTGGGAAAGAATTAGGGAGCATATTTCATAGTTGAGATTCACAAATCTAAGTGACCGGTAGGGTGAAATATTCATTGAGAGAATGACTGCAACTTGACCTGAGTGAGAGACATCCCAACCTTTACTTACAGGGTTTCCTACTATAGCATCTATGTCACCAAGACCTAAGCCATCGACTTCCATAGTGGGAGATAAGAAGTAGAAGAAGCCTCAACAAGCACCGGTGTGATAATTGCCATGCAAAATACTGACGGAGATTTGCCAAAAGGGAAAGATGGATCGATCCAGGAAGTCGACAAAGCCCCTAAACTTAGATGAGAAATAACTAGCCAGGGGTGTTGAGGAGATTGGTGTAGAGGAGGTTGAGCTGATAACTTGGCTACCTATATATATACTGCCACAGAAATCCATGACTAAAGTTCCTAGAGATCGAGATTCATCGAATTTCATGGTGTCACATCTTTTCTGCCGAAGAAATTTTTGTTTGAGGGGAATTCTCTTACATGGATACCACACTTAAAAATGGAGGATTGGGACCTTAGGAAACAGGTGAAGTTCCCACAATTGGAGCTGAGAAAGTACTTGAAGAAGGTATATTATGAGAAATTGAAGGTCATGCAACTTGAGCAGATGAAATGGGTGGCTGGAGTTGGGTACGTGGGGCTACTGAACATTTTGTGGGTGTCGTATTTTAGCCACAACACTATGAACATGTCTATGTGTGTCAAATTTTGATGTTGGTGCACAATGGGTGCCTCTGGTTGGGAGGGACCACCCCAATCATTGATACACTAATCCATAGAATATCTTTGTTTCCATATCAAGGAGTGGATACTACGGAGTTATTTGTAATAAAATCATAGGAGAAGAAATTGGCAGATCAAATGAAGAGCAACTTCAATTTGATGAAGAAGTCGCGTGGCTATTGAATCAGTTCCCTATCTAATGGCATGGTGCAATTTTGTGCACAAATCTTGCCCAGAAAAATCATGTGGAAATGTTGTGCAGATGAAGTAGCAATGCTAGTAGTCTCTTTGGCTTCGTAGTGTGCCAAAGGCTTCTAGTATAACCTGGCTTAGTACCTGTGTCATGAATTTTTCAAGGACTGCAGAGAGGCTTAGGATGAGGGAAAGGTGTTCCACTATGCATGGTTGTTGTTGTTGATTGCATTGGTGGCATGGATGAAATCCAAAGAAAGTCAGTTCCCTCAACACAATCTAGACCTACCTGAGGCTAAAAATTTCACTTCATAGTGGGCCACTAAAGACCCTGAGAAAATTATGTTGATGAAGATATTTTGCGTCTTATTTGAGTCAGAGTTGAGGATGGTGATTAACCAGTCGCCAATGTTATCATCAAGTTTGCATGTGCAATAGAACAATGTTGCAGATTTTAAGGTAGATTTTCATAATATTCACATCTGCATGAAGAAAGAAGCCACAAAAAAATGGTAGAAGTTGTCGTACTTAGTCACTGAGGATGATATTCTGGGGGTCTTCAGTAAATGGTCGAGAGACTGACTTACCCCCTCTATTTCCGGGAACTAGTAATGTTGTTGAAGGTGAAGCAGCACATACCACAATAATGACAATAACAACAACAGAAAATAAGAAGGAAGCACAGAAGGCTGCCATGAAAGAGAAGGAAATGACAAAGAAAAGGTCACATAGCAGAACGAAGTTGTTGCAAGGGAGAAAGAAACAACCAAAGAAAGGGTCTCTGCTAAAGAGACTAATGCGCCAAAAGAAAATACTGTCACTACATCACGGGCTACTATTGACCTCAGTGAGTTAGACATAGAGCACACAAATGTGGATGAAGAGAAAGAAGGAGAAGAGGAAGGGGCCACAGGCTTGGAGTCCCCCTTCATCTTGAAGAAGAGGAAAAAGAGGATTTCTATAGGTACGAGAAAGAAGTAGAAGTCAGACAAATCAGCGAGCATGACGCCTTTGGTCCTCACCGAGGGGGACCTAGAAAAAATCAGTGATGTGGTTCATAATGCCACAAAGAATCTTTGGGGCCACATCGAAGAACAATACCGACAAACGTTGGATAAGGTGCTGTAGGGCCTACGGGAATTGTAGGTCCAAACATGTATTATTCAAGCGAGTTTGGGATAGGTAAGCCTAAAGCAAGTGATCTTGAAACAAGTGAGCAGGTCGACCTTAGTAGCATAAATCATCATAGACCTCCACACAATGCAAATACCAGAAGGAGCACTAAGCATTGAAACATCAGAAGACGAGGTGTGCTTCCTACACATGAAGGATCTGAGTCTGAACCTGGTGATGTTTCCTATCTAGACACTGCATGAGTTGCACCAAGGGGTATCTGATGAGCTTAGAGTTTGGGAAAAACATCCACTACTGATCATCAACGAAGTCAAAACCAATAATCAGCAAATGTTAGAGAAAAAGGCACATGCCGTGAAGGAAAGGGAGGAAGTAATGGCACGAATTTAGCAGCTGGAAGTAGTAATTGTGTAGGCCTATAGTGAGCTTCCTGATGTAGGTTTTAACCCCGTATAGCAATTACCTGCATACAAATTCTAAAACATATAAAATAAACAATAGTGATAGCATAACACATAAAACAAATATACAGAGAGATTTTCCCCTGGATCCCAAAACCGAGACTACCAGATTTATTTTTCATTATGTTCCTTTTAAAGTTACAATACATATATATTCATGCCGAAGCATCCAATACCATGGACCAAAAACTATCATGCCCAAAACCATTTGTGAAAACCATGAAAAAAACCATAGGTAGGTTTTGTTTTCTTTCCACAAGGACCCTCATGAGAGCTTAGTCATTTATCCAACCCTGCAATGGCCATTGTTTCTCTACACCAACATAACTTCTCAGAGCTCACATATTTTGTCAATGCATCTAAAGTATTCTTCAAAGTGTCCACCTTTACCTGCAACAACTTTTTGTCTTCTATCATATCCCTCACAAAGTGATACTAAACATCAATGTGCTTTGTCTTTGAATGATAAGCAGGGTTCTTTGCCAAGAAAATTTCTCTTTGCCTGTCACAGTCTATCTTTATAGCTCCCTGTACTAATCCCATACTTGAACACAATATCTACAACCAAACTACTTCCTTGCTTGCATGAGTGGTTGCCATGTATTCTACTTCTGTAGTTGATAGTGCCCCTACAGATTGTTTCTTACTCATCCAACTAACTGCACCTCCAAATAGGTTAAACACATACCCAATTTCATATCTTCTTTGATCCAGATCTCCAGACCAGTCTGCATCAACAAAGCCATGAATATCCAACAATCTGTCCAATATTGGTCTTTCTTGGTAGAAAAAACCAAAATCACTAGTGCCACACAAGTACCTGAAAACCCGCTTCACTGCTGTCGAGTGCTCCTTCCCTAGTTTTGACATAAATATGCTTAATACTCCCACTACATGTGCAATGTATGGTCTAGTACAAACCATCACATACATCAGGCTACCTACTGCACTTGCATATGGAACACGGGACATGCCCTCTTCCTCTTCTTGTGTCTTGGGACACTCTTCAAGAGATAAATTCACACCTACAGGAATAGGAACCTTCACCGGTTTACTATCCTGCATATTAAACCTCTGCACTATTGTATCGACATATTTCCTTTGGTTTCACCAAAGCTTCCTCTTTTCCTAATCTCTTTTTGTTTCCATGCCCAAAATATAGTTTGCAACACCAAGATCTTTCATGTCGAATTTGGAGGACAATTGAGACTTAAAATCCTGGATAGTTTCTTTGTCATTTCCATCTAGCAACATATCATCCACATACAAGAAAAGATAAATAACATGGTCACCAATTAATTTAAAATACACACAGTGATATGTTTTTCTTCTGGTGAAGCCAAGTCCCCATATAAATGTATCAAATTTCTGATACCACATCCTTGGTGACTGTTTTAACCCATACAAAGACTTTTTTAACTTGCATACTAGTTCTTTCTTACCCTTCACCGCAAAGCTTTCAAGTTGCTTCATGTAGATCTCCTCTTCCAGATCCCCGTGAAGAAATGTTGTCTTCACATCCATCTGTTCTACCTCAAAATCAAAAGAAACAACAACAGATAAAAGTAATCTAATAGAAGCTACCTTGGCAACAGGAGACAAAATATCACCAAAATCAATTCCTGGCACCTGGGAATAATCTTTTGCTACTAATTGAGTTTTGTATTTCTCCACATTTCCTTCTACATTTGTCTTCTTCTTGAACACTCATTTGCTTCCAATGGATTTCATTCCAGCCATCAACTTCACCAAATCACAAGCCTCATTTTTGTGCTAAGATGCCATTTCATCAACCATGGCCTCTTTCCAAAGTTTTCCATCATTTGAATCTACTGCTTCCTTCATAGTTCTGGAATCATCATCAGTAATACATAAAGCAAAATTTGAATAGAAAGAAGATGGACTATACCTTTCTGGCTTCCTTCTTTCTCTGACTGATCTTCTCACAACCAGAGTTTGTGGCTCTTCATCTTTTGATTCCTCTTCTGCTATAGGGTCTGATTCTTCCTCCTTAAGCTCATTTTCTATCTTCTCAAGTTCCTTTGGTTGGAATTCATGTTTAATAACATCTTTCACCTCTCTAAACACCACTGTAGAAAATCTATGTAGGTTAGCCCCATAATGCAATATAAATCAAAGAAAATACTATAACCTACTTCTACTATCAATTTGTGGAAGCTTAAATATGAATTTGAATAATATAACCAGAAGAAGAAGAATCAATGACACAATACACATGAAAATACTTTGGGGAAAGACTTAGCTAAAAACCCCACACTATTTTATTATCATACATGGTGGAAATACATAGGAATTATACAAAGCCTGAGCTCTCACAGCTAGCGAGCTCTTAGTACAATCCTCACAAATGCTCAAAGGAAATCTTGGCTTCTCTTCAGCCTTCCTCTCTGCCCTCCAAGCTCCTATTTCCTTGCACTGTTCCTTGTGGATGATTATCCTTCTACTAAGTGGAAAACCAATCCCTAAAAACTGCGCAATCCTCAAGGATAAATCCTTGATTGCATGCATGAGTTTTCTCCATGAGAGAACAAATGCAACTGATAGTACACTGTCCTTGAACATTAATCTCAACTAGGTCTTTCTTAGAATAGACATGCACAAGTTTCTAATGAGGGAATCTTTAGTTAATTGGAGTAGCTCTAGTTGAGCGCATTAATGCATCAACTGATTGTTAACTCACTATTAGTTCCTCAAACAGTTTGGAACTAATTTAATTGGAATTAACCCAGTAAATTGAGTTAACTAATTAAAACTCAAATATAACTCAATCTTATCTAATTAATTTAAGGGATAACTCTTGCATGACTTTAGAAAGACTTCTAACTTGAATTTTCCAACTAATTAATTTAAAATAAATTAATTAATTATTTCCAAGTAGCCGTTAAGACTAAATTCGATTTTAATTCACAATTTAATTCAAGCACAAATTAAATTGGAATATTCTTGTTGCCATATTTCAACACTCCCTCTCAATAAGAAAGGGATTATTTGCCATCTTGATCCTCTCTCTATGGAACTTGAATTTACACTTTGACAATGCCTTTGTCAAAATGTCGTCATCTTGCTCCTCTATCAAAATATACTATATCAACATGATCCTCCTTGCTACACTGTCTCAGAGATGATATTGGATGTCGATGTGCTTGGAACTATAATGAAATACTGGATTCTCAGAGAGTTTGATACAACTCTGATTGTCACAATAAATCATAGTTGGATCCATCCTCTGATCAAACAATCCAACTAGGATTTTCCACATCCAGATGGCCTCACATGCTGCTTGACTTGCAGCCATGTATTCTTCCTTTGCTGAGCTGAGTGCAACCGACCTCTGTTTCTTTCTATACTAAGAAACTACCGTTGACCCAAGGTTGGAAATCCCTCCTGATGTACTCTTCTAATCTGATGGACTCCTTGCCCAATCTGCATCATTGAAGCCCTGTAGCTTGATTCCCTCTTCCCATCTGTACCATAATCCATACTGAGATGTGCCTCTGAGGTATCTCAATACATGCTTTTCTGCCTTCCAAAACATCTTGGTAGGCTGAACCATTGCTTGACTCAGTTGGTTCACTCCATAGCACAAATCTGGTTGTGTGTTCACTAAGTACATTAGTGAACCCATAATCTACCTGTCTACAGTAGCCTGTACCACTTCTCTTGAAGCAACAACCTCCTACCTCTAGTTACCTACTAGAGGAGTCTACATGGGCTTGTACTTCTCCTTGTGGAATCTCCTGAGTATCTTGTTGGAATACTTGTGATCCAAGTGGATGTTGGTGGCCACCCACCTATCCAACTTGGACCCCCCACAACTGTCTCTTTTAGTTTTTTACTTTCCTTAATCGTAGCACAATTTACTATTTTTAGCAGTTTTTTGGGTCTTGAACTTCCGTAACTGTTTTGAGGCCCTAAATGATGTTTTTTGTCAAACCTGGGAGCAACGTGGGTCATACACCAATGTTTATCTTCCCAAAGTTGTAGTTCTCAGATAGATCTTTCTAAAAAGATATTGTACACGTCAAACGAAGATCGTATGCCAAAGTTACAACCTCGGGAAGTTGATGTACCAATTTACCTAAACGAGGCCCATAGTTTGGCGTTTCATCTTCTAGGGTTAGGTTTTTGGATGTTTAAGGTTTTTCATTATTTCTCAACAATAAATAGGCCTGTGAGCCTCATTGTAACATAGTTCAGAGGCATGTAGCTGCCACATCTTTTCTAAGAGATAAGCTACCATCGCCCTAGCTGGTTTATTTCCATTTCTGTTTGTAAGCATATTTCAATATTTTTCATTAATGAAATGAATTATTATTTCCGTTGCATATTTGTAGTTATGGTTATCTCTATAATTTGTTGCATTCATGTATATATCTAGATCAGTGGTATCAGAGCGGTCTGCCTTTTCTCTATTTTTCTTTGCATGTCCCCAATGTGGTCGAGATATAAGGAGTTAGGGCTTGAATTGGTCGATTCTTTGCAAGACCAGCCCCGCAAATCCCTATGACCTCCCATGGCCGATGAAAAGAAAGACGATGGGGTAGGAGATCTTATCAAAATATTGATCAAAGAAGCCCTCGAGCGACGAAGGAACACGATGACAGACAACTTTTCCTAGATACTTCAGCAGCTACCCAGAGGCGACACATTGGCTTCCAACAGCTACTCTGGAAACGCCACACCCTTTAAGGTACAAGTTAATTTTGAAATCCCCATATTGGAGGGTCAAATAGATGGAGAAGCCATAGATAAATGGTTAAATCTGCTAGAAGAATATTTTTCTATTGATGATTTTTCCAATCGGGAAAAGATTATTTTCGCTCTTCTCAAAGCAGTCCCCCACATCAAGGACTGGTGGGAAAACTACTGCGAGCATAAGGATGAAAGTATGAGCTCACTATTTTCATCTACGCCCACTTGGAATTCATTCTGAGATGCCATTAAGGAGTAGTACTACCCTGTCAAAAGCTATGAGGACAAATACATAAAGTGGACCACGCTGTGATAGGGAAGGGACCAAGATGTGCCAAAGTTCATAAATATTTTTCATACCCTTCACACACAGTTGGGTATCAAGGATTCTAAGCTGCATTTGGTACTCAAATACCATGGCTACCTACATAGATACATACAGGATGAGATGGAGTTCCTGAACATCTCCTTGCTTGGCATGGTGTACCAATACGCTGTCAAAATCGAGCAAAAGTTTAAACAGAAGAAGCGAGACTTTGGATTTGCAAATCTGAAGCAAGGGAAAGGCTTCCCCAAATTGTAGAACCAAGGACAAAGCCAAGACGGGGCAACCCAAGACAACTCGTAGAAGCTACAAGAAAAGAACAACACCACAAAGTCGAAGAGGTACACAAGAAAGTGGTGTGACTTCCATAGGAGCCCCACTCACAACACAAGTGAGAGTCAGACCAGGCAGTCGCTGGTGGCTGAGTTGAAGGCTTCCGAATCAGATGCATGTTCTAACCCAAAGTTAGAACCCAATAAGGGGAATGGCAAAGGGAAGTAGATAATTGACGCAGAGCCCAACGCCACTGTTACCACCGCCAAGATCCAAAATAATGAGCTCGAAGATCCAGAGGAGGGGAAGTGTCTTTTCCACTCAGATGTGGGTGAAGGGTTTGTCGTTGCAATGTTAGAAAATTATATATTACAGAGCAATGTAACACATAAAATATTGCAGAAATATAAACACAGAAAACGCACAAAACAAGAGAGACACAGATATACGTGGTTCACCCAGTTTGGGCTACGTCCACCTCGAACAGCCAGTCCTTCCTTTCTATTATCTAGCAA
>APFE030881872.1:4098-14428 GCA_000404065.3 Pinus taeda | reverse complement strand
TGGGTTCCACCATCCAACATCCAATACAAATCCAAAACCCCCTGACCTTTAAGAACTAGCCTAAAATCTCAACAAACAAAGCTAAAACATATAGAGAGAGCCCTCTCTAAGTCATAGGTTGGCTAGAGCCTATACTTAAAAGATTAGTTTGTGGTTACCTCGCTTTCTTCCTTCTTCTAATAACTTCTAAGGAAAATTTTGAGTAATAACACCACCTATTCCTAAGCTTTATTACCCCGCCATATACTCTAACTATTCACCACTATGCATTGGATTCATTCCCTCCGACCCCACAAAAAGCCCCATCATGTCACATTAACACTCTGTCACCTCTCCCCTCATCTGCAACCACCTCCAAAGATCCGACGGCCCACAGTATTTTTGGGCACCCCCTCACCATCTGAACTTTAATGTCGCGAGGGGGGGTGTTCGAAATGGGTGGTATTTGAAACTGTGCCCACCGCTACATGTTAGCACTACATTATTTTTCACCCCCCTCAGGAGAAATCATTAACCGCCTCCCCGCCCCTTGAAAAGTAGTTTCTCCACTACCCAAAACCATTCCTTTATCTGTTGTGCTCCCGCCACATACCTTCCGCCACGCCATTTTCCCGTTGACTCTGCCAATCACCTTCGATCCCTCCAAACTTAAGCCATTAAGAAATCAATTCACTTAACCGTTAATTAAACGAACCCGCACCACCATCAATGGGAAAAACAGAGTGTCATATAATCCCTCCTTTTGATCATTAACCAATTATTGAGTTTTTACATTGCCACTACTATCGCTCTATTACAGGTGTACCATTCTGAATTACACACACTTCACTATGCTCAGAATATTTCCCGCTCACTTAGTTCTACGCTATTACCTTTGTTTTGTCCGCAAATCCTAATTCCTCTTTGTGTACTTAAACCTATAATCCAGTTTTCACCACTATCCTCAGCTTATACAATCATGCCTCCAAAAGACAATAGACCAGAATAACTTGTCAGTCCTCTAATCCACCCTCCCATTGATTTTCACCACATCCCTTTGGCAGACAGAGACTATAAGATCCATGAACATCTCTGTGAATTTGACCTTTTTGAAATGTATTTTTGGATTGAGGACAAATATATAGATAAATTTGATGACATTTAACTATGGGAATCCAATTTTCCCCACTACATTTTTCCCCGTACCACAACACCCCAGAATTTGTTAGGAAGTGTCATGCATTTTATTTGCCAAGCCAAAGAGCCATCATTGCCCCCACTGGAGAAATTTTGTTCACTATCACTCCTCAAGCTATAGACCAGATGATGTGGGACCCTACAGTAGAGAATTCCACCCCATTTTCCTATGAAGCACTTGCTGAATTGTACCAAAAATTGGACTTTTCTAAGAGAGCCAAAACCCTTGAGTTTTTCTTGACAGAAGATGCCCCATTGCCAAATAAAAATCTTCCCTATCCCTCCTCTATTTTCCTTGAGATAGCCAAGAAAATTATCACAGCCATCTCTTACCTCCTTGGCTATTACTCAGATCAATGGGTAGATGAGTCCATCATAGGATTTCTATCCATTTTCTCTGTTGATTCTAAGCCCTCCATCATGTTTAAATTTAGTCAATTTCTTGCATATTCTATCCATGAGAAGTTTATCAAATTCCCGACTTAGGAGGTATTCAAGTATGCTTCTGTGTTAGTTTATATGTTCTTATATTTTTAGGGAGACAACATCAAGCTTGCTTTACAAAAGCTCGATGAATACAGAAATCAACAGTCAGTCATTTTCTGGACTACGCTGGTGATGAAGGAACAAAAATAATACTCTCACAAATAGTTCATAGAGATGTTTGTGCATCCAACAATCGGTCTCTGAGGCAGCGGGACAGAGCCAAGGATTAGTGAGGAAATTAGAAAGGTTTTGCATCTATCAGACCAAGTCCAGACAAGGGATTGGTACGTCTATCGGAATTATACATAATTGAGAATATTTGGGTGTCAGCTTGCACCTTACAAGCTACCTAAATTCCCCCCAATGAGGATTTTTTCTCTAGAGTACATAAAGGAAAATTCTCAATATAGATGAGATCCACTTTGTAGCTGCTAAGAAGAATTCTCAATTCAAAATTAAAACATAGATAGGGCCTTTCATTTGCAATAGCAGGGCAACAGGGGAAGAAGCAGATAAGCTACTAAAATAAATACAATTCAACCTTAGTTTCACCTGGTCATATCATCCATTAGGGGTCATTTCTAAGTTAAGAGTAGAAAAAAATCCACTTCTTATTTTCACACAGCTAGACCAGAGATAGAAAAATATAAAAACCAACAAGAATGGACTGAGAACACCCTACAAGAGGCAGAGGAGCAGTTGGTGTCATCCTCCATAGGACAGAAACCTACCATGCAGGAGAAAACAATAAAGAGAAGCAGAGAAGAAGAGTCCCATTCAAGGACTGAAATTTTCAGTGAAGGTTTCAAAATCATGTATAGGAAGAAGGCTAAACTCAGTTCAAAAATAAGCCTCAACAAGGATTCAGAGATGGAGAACATTATCACCACTAATGAGCCATTTGTTCCTTCATTAGTGGGTGATTAGACCACACTGTCTCCCACTACCTCCACAGATTCAAAAGATCAACATCAGGTTATGAAAACTAACACATCTACCATAGGGGAGAGAGAAAAAAGTATATTTGATATTTTTAAAGAGATTAAAGTGAGGAATGAAGCCTTGAAGATCAACACCTAAAATCAGTTCTGGAAGCATACTTCTAGTTCTCAAAGCAGATTGTTGTCATCCTTTGATTCAGAGAAAGGAAAAATGTAGATGGAATTTCTCCAAGCACAGGTTACCCAAACCAAGGCAACATCAGACTACAAGAAGACAACACTTGAATTTGATGTGAAAGACATACATCCCATTGACTATATGGAGATGTACAAGAAGATTGGGGAAATTATTTTCTCCACTATCACTAACACTACTATGAGTTTATCTAAATTACAAGTTACATTAGCCAATGTTCAATCGCAATTGAAGATGGAAAAAGTCTTTGCACTTGCCAAAGAAACCAAGATCAAAACTTTGGAGGACTTGTTGATCAAAGTAGGTTATGGTCCTGCAAACATCAATGTTGCAGAAGAGCTTGTAAGGAAAAATAATTTAGACAAAGCAACATTAAGGAAGCAATTGAATTTACCAACTACAGAGGACCCTCTAGCCAAGGACATTGAAGAAACAGAGACACAAAAGGCAAACATGATGAATCTCATCATGGAGAAGAGTGCACAGTTGAAGCAAATGGAGATAGAGATGGAAAACATTATCAAAGAAAAGGAGCAAGCTACCATAATGGATATTTTTCCTTTGGAAGCACTCCCTATCACAACCATTCTTATAGCCACATATTCTACAACAAGCATAGGGGTTGTTGCATATCAGTTGGCAATTGTAGTGCAGAACATGTCTCTCAAGACATAAGAGATCAAAATATTGCAAGCTCAAGTCAATCTTCTACAAGATTATCATACAAAGACTCATACTTTTCATGCAACAGAGCTACAAAGAGCTCAAAATCAGATAGAAGTATGGAGGAAATCAGCAACTGAGACTTCTATTGGTTACACATTGGCCCAAGTCAAAGAGATTATATGGAATAATATCATTAAAGAAATAGATGAAATATGGCCATGTATCCATATTATATTTGAACAAAAGGAGTCAATAGAGAAAGCCAAGAAAACCATTTCCACTATCAATGCTAAATTAGGAGAAATGCCTGACACAACCAACCGCACCATAAAGTCCCTCAATTCCAAAAAAAGATATGAGCTGGATGATTTGGGAGTAGATGATAGAACAAAAACGATCCTAAAAGTAAAGAAAGTACTAACAAAGAAGAAATTGGTTGTACAACTGACAGAGAAATTTCACACTCTGGAGGTAGCAGTTGACAAGTTTTTCATTAGAATAGATGCATTCAACAAGAAAGGTATGCCTTCTTTATTTGTGATCAGTGAAAAATTGATGACCAGGGAATATTATAAGAAGAAACTTGAAGACATTGCAAATCATACAGCTAAGTCTTCCCACATCAAAGGTGCTATGACAGGGAGAGCTTTTTATGAAGCTATCAACAACATCATTTTTATCCAACATGAGATAAAACACATTTTTGTAGTAAAACCCACTTTTGCTCAGTATACTGAGGTAGATGAGATCTACCGCAAGGTAACAAAACTTTCCATTCTAGATGAGGAGTGGTGGGATAAGTTGTGTGAATTCCAGGATTAAAAAGACAAGTGAGCTTCACCAACAAAACACCTGAATAGTAGCCACTCAACAACTGTTCTCCTCGAAAGTAGTGCCAGATGTCCATATCACTTCACCAAATTCATTCCTTTTGATTGCATTATTTCATTTCTATTAGTTCGAAGTCAATAACAGAATGTCATGTCACTAAGGCACTGATTGTAATTTTTGTAAATTTTGTTTAAATACTTCATTCTGTCGACGTATTGAGGGTTGGTCCCTAAACATTGTAACTCTTTCTATCAAGCACTACACCTTTTTCATGTTGCTGGAGCACCATTAATGAAAATACTTTTCACAGGATAGTTGTGTTACGAAATACTGGTGACGTTTTTCCTACTACAATTGTGTTTGCATTGTTATTCTTCTTATGTTTTTCATCTGAAATCTAGTTGTAAAACAGGAGATTGAAAAATAGGATATGTTTTTGAACACCTTATTTGGACTGCATTTATAATATGTATGTTTTCTTCTGAAAGTCTAATTGAGAAATTATTAAATTCTTCTCAATCCCTACTGAATCACACCTTTTCTCCATTCCATAATTTAATTAAAATATCCAATAAATCTAGCTAGCTTTCCTTGTGCTTACTCCTTTGAACTTTTGGTGCAACATCCAGTTTTATTTGACTCCATATCCCAATGGAAAGAAAGTGATTTGATCATATTAACCAACCAACCAACCAAATTCAAACAAACAACCAAGCATAATCATAACTAGCCTAAAATCAACCTAAAAACCAAGTTAAATCATAAAAAGAGAGCCCTCTTTGAAAGCTAGCAGGGCTAGATCCCATCATTCAAAAGTGGTTTTATGTTGTCCAATATATTTACTCCCACAACCTCAAAAATAAAGAATGATAAAATACGAAAGAAGAACCCTCCATACCCTTCCTCAATCTTCCTTGATCAAGCTAAAAAGATTATAACCATAATTTCATACATTTTGGGTTATTATTCTGATCAGTGGGTAGATGAACCCATTCTAGGTTTCCTTTCCATCTTTTCCACAGATAGCAATCCATCTATTATGTTTAATTTTAGTCAATTATTGTTTGATAACGTCCATGAGCAGTTTCTGAATTTCCGATAGAATAGGTGTTTAATTACACTTCAATTTTAATTTATATTTTTCTTTATTATCAAGCAGACAGGTCCAGTTTTTCTATGCAGAAGCTAGATGAAGAGGGAAACCAACAACCTGTGATATTTTGGACTTCTTTAGTAATGAAAGAACAATGGGAATTCTCCTACAAATAGTTCATTGAAGAGTTTGTTAGTCCAGCTATGAATATCTTAAATAGCTAAGCACAAACCAAAATCAGTGAAGACATCAAAAGGATTATGCATTTGACAGATAAGGCCAGTACTGGGGATTGGTAATTATACCAAACTTATACAGAAATCAAAATTTATGGATAAGAATTAGCACCATACAAGCTCCCAAAATACCTCCCCATGGTGATTTTTTCCCTGGAATACATCAAACAAATGTTAAACTTAGATGATATTCACTTTGTGGTGGCAAAGAAGAAGTCCCATTTTCAGAAAAAGGCACAGGTGGGCTCATTCATATGAAATACTAGGTTAGCAGAAGAAGAGGTAGACAAAATTCTTAAAGACATGAAATTCAACTTGAGTTTTTCATGGTTTTATGACCATTGGGGTATAATTTCCAAGTTGAGAGTAGAAAAAAAAACTACTCCATATATCCATACCTCAAGGCCTAAGATAGAGAGATATGCCAATCAATCAGAATGGGTAGACAATACATTACAAGAAGCTGAAGAATAATTGTTTTCTACTTCCATTTTATGGACTCCCACTCCTTAGGAGAAAACAAGTAAAAGACAGAGAGAGGAGGGATCATTATCAACAACAAGTAGTGAGGCCAAAGATTTCAAAACCAGTTACAGGAAAAGAGCAAAGTTCACTCCTAGACAGATGCAGAAAAGGAGATAGAAAACCAAGTTACCATCATAACTGGAGAATCACCACCTACAAACAACAAGTTTTTTGCATCTCCTACTGTACCTTCGATTTCACATGGTAAAAAGGAAACAGAGCTATCTTCATAAGATGTCCAAGGAGAAAAGGAAAAAAGTATTTTTGACAGGTACCAAGAAAAAAAACTTAAGAATGAGATTCTTAAGAACAACACCTACAATCAGTTTTGGAAGCAGATTTCTAGTTCACAAAGTAGATTATTATCATTTTTTGATACAGAAGAGGGAAAGATGTAGATGGCGTTCCTTGAGGCCCAAATTCCACATCCAAAGACACCAACAAATTACAAGAGCACATCATTTTAATTCAACACCAAAGATATCCATCCCATTGATCAAATGGAGGTGCATAAATAGACTGGTGAGATGATTTCATCTACCTTAACTCATACTTCCATGTTATTATCTAAGCTGCAGGTTTCATATGCAAACATTCAGTCCCAGTTGAAAATGGAAAATGTATCTTCTTTAGAAAAGGCCAATAGGATCAAATCTTTGGAAGATTTGGTAGTCAAGATAGGATATGATCCTAAAGATATTAATGTTGCAGAGGAGATCATCAAGAAGAAAAATCTTGACATTGCAGCATTGAGAAAGTAGCTGAAACTACTAGCCATAAAGGATCCTTTGACTAAATATATTGAATAAAATGAGACACGAAAAGTTGGCATGATGAAGCTAATCATAATGTAGAATATTCAGATCAAACAGATGGAGCCAAAAATGGAGATAATGATAAAAGAGAAAGAGTAGAGTCAAAGGGTATCCATAGTCCCATTGGATGCTATACCCATCACTCAAATCCCAACTATAGGAACAACAAGTGCAACAACTTCTTCCACTCAAACTACAAGTGTTGAACAAGTGACAAAAACACTGGAAAATATGTCAATCCAGCCTTCAGAAGAAATTATTAAATTGAATGGGCATCTCAAAGCTATGCAAGAGCAGAAAACTAGAATTGAAGCTTCTCGTATAGTTGAAGTGTGGAAGTCACAAAGGCTACTAGAGAGGTTACAAAAGGTGGAGAAGGATACATCAATTGTTCAAACCTTGCGTAAGGCAAGGAAACCATTTGGATGGGTATTTTGGATTCCATGAATGAGATTTGGCCATGTATCCAAATCATCTTTGACCAGAAAGAACCAATACAAAAGCCCACTGAAACCATTGTTCAAGTAAGGGAAAAGCTAGGAGATATGCCTACAAAAGCCTCCAATATCATCAAATTCTCGAATTCAAAGAACAAGTATGAACTTGAAGGATTAGGAATTAGTGATAGGGCTGCCACCATCTTAGAAGTCAAGAAATTGTTTACTAAAATAAATCTCATTAATCAATTGGAAGGGAGATGTGAAACACTAGAGCTGGGCGTGAACAGGTTTTACAGTAGGATTGAAGCATTAATTCAAAAAGGATTTCCCAGCATATATGTGATTAATGATAAACTAATTACTCAAGAAGATTATGTTCTGAAGATGAAAGAAGTGGCCAGAAGCAATATCAAATTCAGTGGTATAAAACACAACATGACAGTAAGAGCATTCTTAGAGACTATGGAAAATGAATTTTTTATCCATAATGAGGTAAACCATGTCTTCACAGTAAAGCCAACTTTTGCAAAGTATACTAAGGTTGATGAGATTTACTGAAGGGTAATTATATTAACCATTCTAGATTAAAAAATTTGGGAGGAACTGTGTGATTTACTGGATTAAAAAGTAATTCGGATGCAATAAAAACAAAATCAATCACATCAGCTAGCACAACTGCCAACGCATCACAGTTTTAGGCTGATTCATCATCTGAATCCACCAAAACAGAGCCACCTCTTCATGAAGCTATCTACCTTGCCTATCTTTTTGCCAAAGATCAATTTTATCATTTAGGATAATGCTAATAATACACTGTCGGTTGAGACAACAATTTTGTATTTATTTTGTAATGATTTCTTATAAATACTTCATTGTTTGAAGTATTAAGGGCTGATTGTTGAATATAATCTAGAAATTGTACTTTTTCCCAGTTGCTAGAAGGATCAATAATATGATGACATTTTCATAGGATTCATGTCGTGTATGAAATGGTGATGCTTTTCTCCTATTTATGTGTTTGATCATTGTTTTCTTTCTTTGTTATTGCTGAAAATACTAATTACATAATAGAAACTGTGATAAATAGGATATGTTACACAGAGCACGCTATTCTGGATGTTAGTAATTTACATTTTTTTTGTTGAATTCAAATTAAGGAATTCTGCATTGCTCCTTAGTTTCTATGGAATCTTACATTTCTTCTATCTCATAATCCATTTAAAATTCTGAAAGATCCAACTAGTGCAACCTAGCTTGCCCTATGAAACTCCTTCAAAATTTGATGCAGATCCAGTTAATCTTTAGAATACATAGCCCAATGGAATTATAAAAATTTAATTAGCCAAATAATCCAATAAAAAACAATCAGTAGAGTAATAACTAGTCTAAACTTTACACCAAACATGCGTAAATTTTACAAAGAGATCCCTCTCTGAAGTTGGCAGAGCTAGATACCAACTTCCAAAATGGTTTTGATGTTGTCCTCTATGTTTACTCCCTCAACCTCAAAATTACAGAACGACAACAAGCGAAAGAAAATAAACACGACTGGGTAGGAGATCCCTCAAAAATATTGCTCAAGGAATCCCTTGAGCGACAGAGGAACGTGATGATGGATAAATTTTCCTAGATCCTTCAACGGTTACCCACATGTGATGCATTTTCATCCAACAGCCACTCTGGAGTTGCTACTCCTTTTAAGGTACAAGTTAACTTTTATATTCCCATATTTGAGTGCTAGATAGATGCAAATTCTATAGATAAATGGTTAAATATGTTGGAAAGATATTTTTCAGTTCATGATTTTTCCAATCAGGAAAAGATTACTTTTTCTCTTCTCAAAGTCGCCCCACATGTTAAGGATTGGTGGGAAACCTACTGCAAACAAAAGGACGAGAGGGAATCCACACTATTTTTAGTCGTACCCACTTATAATTATCTCCAAGACTCCATCAAGGAACAATATTACCATGTCAGGAGCTATGAAGATAAATACATAAAGTGGACCACGCTACGACAAGGAAGGGACCAATATTTGTGAGACTTCACAAATGTTTTCCATACCCTTCACACAAAGCTGGGTATCAAGGATTTGAGTGGTATTTGGTACTCAAGTACTCCGACTCTCTACACAAGTACATCCAGCATGAGATGGAGTTCCTGGACATCTCGTCGCTCAACACAATGTATCGATACATTTATGTTATAAAGATGGTCACCAATCCTGAAACAAAAAATCTTGCAGAAATTTGTTTGCAGTCCACTTTTTTCAATTTTCAAGATCACTATTATGAACAAATATCTGGAGTCGCCATGGGTTCCCCACTCTCACCCATTGTCGCCAACTTATACATGGAGTACTTTGAAAGGAAAGCCATGGACTCATACCCTCTGAAGCCAGCATGGTGGAAACGATTTGTTGACGACACTAACCTGAATTGGACTCATGGTAAGGCGGAACTAGAGAAGTTCTTCAATCATCTTAACTTTATAATGTGGAACTATAAGACAAATGATGAGGTCAGTAAAAGATAACATTGATCGTCAACAACTCAAGGGTGTGTACAAGATTGACTGCTCTTGTGGCAAGAGTTATATTGGGGAAACCGGTCGATCTCTGAAAATAAGACTAAAAGAGCATGCGGCTGATTTAAAGAATGAGAGATCCCATACATCAGCCCTTGCAAAACACTTGTCCAAAGCAAAGCATCATATGTGTTTGGAGGATGCTAAAATAATTGCAAGAGAGGAGAATTATCATAAAAGAAAAATCAGAGAGGCCATCGAAATTATGAAATTTCCTCAGAACCTCAACAGGGACAATGGGAGTGAAATTAGTGGAAATTGGCTTCCCCTGATCAGACAAATAAACCCCTCCAGTCCTTTGGAAGCATAGTATCAGGGTTTTCATTTTAATTAATTAAT
>APFE030881865.1:15060-26569 GCA_000404065.3 Pinus taeda | reverse complement strand
CAAAGACATTTCGAATTCTTTCTGCATCACCAAGGCAAAGATTTGACTCATAGCTTCTTCATTGCTACCAAAGATAATATCATCTACATACACAACAAGTATTAGCAATTTTTCATTTTCAATTTTTATATGCAGATTGCTATCTGTTGATCCTTTTGAAAAACCTTGTTGATGAAGATATTTATCCAAACGGTAGTACCAAGCCCTTGGAGCCTGTTTAATACCATAGAGAGCCCTTTTTAGTCTGCATACAAGATTTGGATCATTCCCAAGAATGAAACCATCCGGTTGCTCAATGTACACTTCTTCTTCTAAGTCTCCATTCAGAAAGGTTGATTTCACGTCCATTTGAAATACTTTGAACTTATGAAAGCTTGAGAGAGCAAGGAACATTTGGATGGCCTCAAGTCTAGCAACGGGAGCAAAAGTTTCTTCAAATTTTGTTCCTTCTTGTTGAGCATACCCTGCCTCCTTTTGCCCCAAGATTTGAGATTCTGGATGATTCTTTTGAACATACCTAGATGGATTCTTCTCTTCTATCCTTGTTTTTTCCTCTGGTGCCTCTTGAGGTTATTCTTCATCTTCAGTCTGATTTGAAGGGTACTCTTCATCCTCTTCGATATTTTCATAATTTACTTGCCCAGGAATGTTTCCTTTTTCATCAACCACTACATCAATGCTGTCAACAATTCTTCCAAGTCTTTTATTGTAACACTTATATGCTTTGTTGTGGGGAGAATATCCAAGGAGAATGCCTTCATCTGCTCTAGGTTCAAGTTTGCCAAGTTGTTCATCATTATTCTTAATATAGCATTTGCTTCCAAAAATTTTGAAATGCTTTACCAAAGGACTCACCATACCAGAGCTCATGAGGAGTTTGAGTGCTGTTCACTCAGACATTTTTTTTGTTGAAAATAACAACCACAACAAATGCAGCTTCACCCCAGAAGGTTGCGGGAGTTCCAGACTCATCAAGCATAGCACGAGGCATTTGTTGAACGGTTTTGTTCATCCTTTCCACTACTCCATTTTGCTGAGGAGTTCTAGTTGTAGAGAATTCCCTTCTTATTCCATGTTCTTCACAGAAATCGAAAAATTAATTTGAGGTAAACTCCCCATCTGTCAGACTTGAGGCACTTAATTTTGTGATCTGATTCGTTTTTAGCCAAGGCTTTGAAAGATTTGAATTTTTCGAATGCTTTGTCCTTGTGTTTCATAAGTCCCAACCAAACCATCCTGGAGAAGTCGTCAATGAATAATATAAAGTATTCTTCTCCTTGAGGTGACCTTATTCTAAATGGACCACATACATCTATATGGACTAGTTCAAGAGGCCTGCTGGCTGATCCTTCCTTCTCAGGGACGTTGGTTCTAGTTTTCTTACCAAACTGACATGATTTGCATATGATGTTGTCTAGAATTTTGATATCTGGAAGACCACGAACTGCCTGGTATTTGCATGCTTTCCTTATTTGTGAAAAGCTTAGATGCCCCAACCTCCAGTGCCATAACCAGTGTTCATCATGCTTGTTCAAATAGCATTGTTGTTGTCCTTCTTCAAATATGTATAAGTTATTTGGAGTTCTTCTGCCTTTGATCACTATTTTTCCTATATCAAGATCACGAACACTACATCCATTTGATCGAAATATTACCTCGGTTCCTTGATCGCACATCTGACTAACACTCAGAAGATTATGCTTCAAGCCATCAACATACAAAACATTTCCAGCTTTGACCTTTTCTTTCAACTGAGCAGTGCCTTTTCCTTGTATGACTGCAAGGGTATCATTTCCAAAAGAAACTTTCTTTCCCTTTTCTAAAACACTATATGATTCAAGTTTTTCTTTATCACCTATCATATGCTTTGAACATCCGCTGTCGATGTACCATTGATTTTCCTGTCCTTCAGCATAAAAAGCTATCCCACATATTTTTGGTTGTGGTTCCTTTATTCTCCACATTTTGTTACTTGGGGCTTGTTCCTTTGTCTGCCAAAACCTGCTCCTGCATTCAAAATCTTCATAACCAAAGTTGTTACAAATAGAACATTCTTTCATTTTCAAGGGCCGAAAAGTTGTTATAGGTCCTTTTCGTGATCTCAGTCATACTCCTTTATTTTTGAGCTTCTCTAGTCATGATTGTTTTATAGGCAACACATTGGGCTTCTTTGTGGCCAAAGTTATGGCAAGAGAAACATTGGCCATTGAATAAAATTCTGCGATTATCAAATCTACTTGCCAAATGATTGTAGTTCTTATTGTCATCCATTCTTGAGGCAAATTGAGAAGATTTTACCTATGGCTGGTTGTAGCTTTTGTTCATCCTTAAGATGGATTGCTCCTGATTTACCTGGTAGTCTTTGTTGATCCTTGATGTAATTCATCCCTGTTTTACTTGGTGATCTCCATTGGGCTTTTGCTCATTCCTCCTTGCTGCATTGAGATAACTCTTTGAGGTGGATGCTTGAGATGCTTCTCCATTATACCCCAGATCTATCTTGATTAGTGGAGTGTACATTGATATTCTCATACAGAGTTTCGGATCCTTTAACAAATTTAAGATTAAGAGCCTTTGTTTTCTCAATTTCTTTTCTAAGGCCAACAATTTCACATTCTAACTTCTCAAGAAATTTTCCTTTTTCATCAAGTTGGAATTGTAGAGTATCAATGATCACATTCTTTTCTTCTAAACATATTTTGAGTCTAGAAATCTCTTCATAAAAGCCATCCATATCTATAGCATCCATGTAATCATCATCTTCAAAAGCCATTAAAAGTTTATAGTTATTACCTCGTTCATCTTCATCACTATTTGAAAGACCATCACTATCTTCATGAGTGTAGTAACTTTTCTTAGTTACATTCTATTTCTTGTTCCATCTAACAGGTTCCTTCCCTTTATCAGTTTTATCCTTATGAGGATATTTGGTAGCATAGTGATTGACTCTCCCACAAGCAAAACATTTGAAAGGCAACTTACCTCTGAATCTTCCAGTACCCCGTTGAAGGTTTTTGACAAAATTTGATTCTTCTTCCTCTTCTGGCACATGTCCTAACTCATAGTAGTCTCCTTTGCCTGAAGCCTTGAAGGTTGCTTCTCTCCTGTCTGATGGTCCTCCTTTCCTCATTTCATAAGCAGTTAGGATCCCGTGTAGCTGTGACATGGTAAGGTTTCGAAGATTCTCCTTTTCTTCTATTGCAGAAACTTTAGATTCAAACCTTGGGGACAAAGATATTAGAACTTTTTCAACCACAACAACCTCTTTTATTTCTTCACCCAAGTTTTTCATACAATTAACAATCTCATCTACACGAAGAAAATAGTTAGCCACACTTTCATCATTATGCATTCTGAGATTTTTGCTTAGTCAATTTAGTGTGTTCTAAATTGCTATATGAATTGTCAATCCGAGAGTCATAAACTGTTGAAGTGAAGTGCACTATCTATGAAAGATAACCATTTTCTTATTCCTTTGTCGTTTTTAGTTTTTTTGGTTTTTTTTTGGATTTATCTTCTTGTTTATTTCCTAATGTGAGATGGTGTGTGAGATGGTGATTCTAGTAATCAAGTATGGACAATTGTATTCAATGAATACAAACTTCAAAGTGTTCCAAAGGTGTTCAAACTTTACAATGATGAAATCAAGATGTGCCTAAATTTTAATTAACAAAATAGTGAACTATGACTATGGAACCCAGTATCCTTGCTACTGTTATAAAGAAGATAAAATATTGAACTCAAAGCAATTTAAAGACTGAAAGCAAAATAAACTAATCATATCACATCAACTCATTTTTGACCCCTCACCATTTGACTCGCTCTGGCTATAGGAAGTAGTCATACACAAATTGAATGATCTAATATCTAAGTTGCATGAAATAAAACTAAGATTAAGCTACACATTCACTCTACAATCCCTCATCATTTGGTAATTGAAGAATGATATGAATAGTCTAATCACTAACTTGCAAAAAAGTAAATGAACAAAGCAAAACTAAGAAATAAACATTGCTGGAATTAAAACCAATAAAACAAATCAGCAGTAGGACAAGATAATCCCATCATGTCATTAGTCATCAAAAATTATATGTACTGCCCGGGCTTCCTATTAGAACCTGAAATGCAAACACTGATCAGTTGTTAATCAAATAAAAGCATAAAAAAGACTTATGAATAGGCAAATGACATAAACCATGAGCAATTTAATATATACAGCAAGTATCTATGATATCAAAAGCGTAAAATGAAGAAATACATAAAACTATACATCAACTACAAGACCTTGGTGTACAAGGGCCCTCTGCACCCTCGGTCAATCAGAGCCAATCACGAAATTGAACGAGAAATTAGTGTCTTCTCATATATTGCAAACAATTATGAAATAGAGACTAAGTCTCGGCTAAAAGGCTCTTACAATAGTCAAGTTTACACACAGAAACTAACTAGCTATACGCATATGGAGATGCGTTATTTATAGCAGAAAATACATAACAAACTAACACGGCATGTGTTGGTAGCCAAGCATGTAAAAGACAAAATTTGGAATTATAGCAGCATGGTGGTCGTGGACAGTAAATCCAAGAGATGGTTTGTTGGATTCGGTCGATGAGCAGTCCCTAGGTGTTAATACACCTGCTAAAACTCAGGACCTTGCCACGCAATCCTCCTCGTGCTAAAAACAAAGTCGTGCCACCGCTTAACTCTTTGTGTTGACCATCGTTTGACCGGCCTTAATCGCAAGCTTCTATGGATGATTTGGTTGAACCAAGGGGACACGTTCCATGTCCACGTCCTTTATGGCTTGCCCATGTGCCTAAGTTCTTCAATGGACACATGTAGCATACAGTTTAACAAAAATGCTGCGGAAACTGATTCTGGCTGCGGAAAGTGGCAGATTCTGCAGCTGGTTGAACAAAAATCTAAACCAAATAGCAGTCACAAAACATAGTTAAGAAACCATTTATATACTCATTTTAAACTATTATGCAGTGATTTGATAGCTTAGAGGTTCAAGTAACTGGAGAAAAAGGCTAAAAAGGGATGTAGGGAAGGTGTAGGTTTGGGACTCAACATACCCCCGCTGTGAAGGTGTTGCATGTCCTCATTCAACCAAAATTTAGTCATCTCCCTTTAGTCTATGTATTTTGAAGCCTCTGCTAAGACATCCAGTCCTCTCCTCTTCTTTCTTGGTGCTACTACCATCCTGGGTTTCCTTATCAAACATCTGAACTTGAGATTGATTAATTCCCTGCTCAACTTTCTGCACTTATTCTTTAGTTTCTTGTTCTTCTTCTGCCACAAACCCATATGTAACATGGTATTATCATGAATAATTTTTTCCACTTTGCTTTTCTCTTTTAATGCCTCGTTTTCTTGTCTGATGTGCCTGTTTAGAACTTCCAATTCAAACACTTCTTGTTTCAAAGCTTGAACCTGTGCATCTTGTGTCATGTGAGGAAGAATGGATGGTGTGCTCGGGCCTGTAGCTGTCTTCTCTAAAGATTCGAGGTAGTCATATACCTCTTGCTGTTTTGGATCAATTTCAGGTGTTTGCCTCGGGCTGACTTCAAAGTCTTGTTGAGGAGGATGACTGTCTTCTAGTTTTGGCCGAGAAGGGCTTTCATCAACATCAGAAGGGTTGGCTTCAATATCAAGCAGAGGATGAGGTGGATTGTGGCCCACTTGAGGTTTCTCAGGTGTTTCCCCACCCAAGTCAATGAAGTGGGGTCCTTTTACTTGTGTTCTCCTCCACTTTCCTTTGAGTCTGCTGCTCCTTCTTAAGTATTGTGGGCTAGTACTTTCCTCTTCCATAATTTGTTTCCCTTTTTCTTCTTTCTTAGTTGTGGCAGCTTGTTTTTGGAGGTGCACTAGTCTCTCAGATAGCACTTGATAGTCTTCCTCTATAGATGGTTCTGGTGATTGGTAAACATCTTGTAAGTTCCTCTTTCCCTTCAACTTTCTTTGCTTTTTGTCCTTAATTCTTTCCTCCTTTTCTTTTTGAACAGTTTCTTTAGCCTTATCAATAGGAGAGTCTTGGATTATGACACTTTTTCCTTTTCTCCTACTCTTTCTCTGTGCCTTTGGTGTACTGCTTCCTGGGGCTTCAGATTGTTCTTGAAAATAGTTTCTCACTAGAAACCTCTCCCAAGTATCTTTGTTTCTTTTCCACTGGTCTTCGACTAGAATCCTCACTAACCCATGATGGTACAAATGAGGCTCTATATCTCCTATGTTCTTTTGGACTGCATTACTCATCTTTTTCAAACTCAACAGTAAGAAATAGGGCAAATTAAGAGCTTGTTTTTCTAGAAAGTTCATCAAGAGCCTAGTGTGATACATGTACATCGTACCAAACCAGCCTTCACAAGTAATAAATTTTTGAATGATTAATAGTAGGCCTTCCCATTCTTCTTTTAGTGCATTAATAGGAATCCCTCGTGTAAATACAGTAACATCCATACCTGGGTTACGCAATATGATTCTCCATGCTTGCTCGTCCAGAATTTTGTTCTTAAACCAACGCTCGCCTTCCCGGGGAAAATTTGTAGTTGCAGCAATTGAGGCTTCAGTGACCATGAAATTTAGGTCTCCAATCTCTACCACCTAGTCATTGAAAGACCTTGCAAAGGCTTTCGTGACCTCCTTATTAAGGCCTTTGAATTTCTGGATGAAACGAAGCCATTTAGCTTTCTTCAGCAATTCCTTTGCCTGAGGGTACCCTTCTAAAATTTTAAGCCCTTCCGGCTCTACCCTCAGTAGCCATCCCATCTTCCTTTGTTAAAAATTCTTCTCTGAAATTCAATTGCATATTGTATGAGGGTTTTATCAGAGGTAAGACGGTTCTGTTTGTGGAAGAACGATGGTCGAAATCGAAAAATGGATACGGGAATTGGGATGTTCAGGAGTTGTAAGCGGAACAGGGGATGAGTAGCCAAGATAGAATGGAGGCATATGCTAATGAAGTGCGGCTTAACACAAGTGAAATGGCGTCAGAATTTTGAATTAAACGGTTGCGTGAGACATTACACTTTGATAAAATGACTGCACAAAGTACGGTGGAGAGGAGCCGTATCCACATAGGTCACACCTCATGAATATAAGTGGAGTGCGGGAGTGTAGTTCATCTATGAGTTGAACCCGAAAAATAATCATGAGACCGTTTAGGGAGTAAATGTATGATTTATGCAGTGACGTCGTGGAATGGTAGTGGAGCTATCATAATAATCATTGCACATAGTGAGTTTTAATGGTTCAATAACTATGCAAATTTGTGCCTTTAATTGCTATTTGAAATAAATTTTTGACCATACCTTTAGAATCCTTGTCTTTATTGTCCAGCAGCCCTGACTCAATTGCTCCCTGTTGATGTCTGTGGATGCCCCATATCCATGTCTTCATGCTTGGTCATACCTGCATTTTTATTTTATTGCACTAACACCTTGACTGTAATTTTGAAAAACAGAGTGGTGGTTGTGGAAACTGATTCCGGCTACGGAAACTTGACACAGCAACCATTTAGCTAAACAAAGATAGTTAGACCATAACTATCTGAATGGAAATGATCATGGGAAAAAAAACTTTTATTGATGGAATGGAATGGATGAGATGGAGGGAAATGAAGTGAGTGGAGTGAAAATGGAAATGAAATGAAGTGAGATGAAGTGAGTGGAGTGAAAAATGGAAATGAAATGAAGTGAGATGAAGTGAATGGAGTGAAAAATGGAAATGATAAAGAAAGGAAGATTTTTTTTTTGGAAAATATAGAGTGTCAGGTGTCCCTGATTTTCACTCTACATTTTTTGTATAAGACTGCCAATCAGAGATTGGTTTCAGGTTTATACAACTTTATTTTATTTTTTTCTTTTTTTTTTTAACAGAAAAGAACAAAGGCTAGGTTGGTGGGGAAGAAGGATTCTTCTTCACCAACCTTATTGCAGAATTATCTTGAAACATTTTGACAAATTCTTCTTTTGAGAGTGGCTTATGAAAAATCTTAATTATGGCCATTCACAATAAGAGGAGTTTGAAAAAATCCATCAATGGTCTAGATTCTTACCGTCCATTGTTAAGACTTTGTCGATCTCATATGGCCCAAGCCAATGAGTCTGAAATTTTCCTTTGAAGTCTTTAAACTTGGAATCAAATAGTAGTGCCCAATCTCCTTCTTTGAAACTTTTTTCTATTTGATATATCTGTCGTGCCACTAGCTTTGATGTTGAACTAGATCAGTTCTTAGAATTGCTTCTTGTCTGATCTCATCTAGTTCATTCAACTACTCCATTCTGTGTTTTTGAGCTTCTGATAGGTCCATCCCCAACTGAACTGCCATCTTGAAAGTTTTAACTTGAAATTCAATGGGGAGCAGGACTTCTTTCCCATAAACAAGTTCATAAGGAGAATGTCATGTTGTATTCCTTCATGTAGTTCTATAGGCCCATAAGGCTTCAAGAAGCCTTTCAGCCGAATCGCTTCTATATAGATGAATAGTCTTGGTGATGATACTTTCAATGACTTTGTTTGTAGACTCCACTTGGCCTTTTTCTTGTGGATGGTAAGGAGTAGATTTCCTGTGTTTGATCTTGTATTCTTCCATCAGCTTCTCCATCATGTTGGATGTAAATTGACTTCCCTAATCTGTCACAATTTCTCTTTGGGACACCAAAGCGAGTAAAAATTATCCTCATAAAAGAAAGTTAACAACTGAATTTCGGTAGCAGAAAATATGCTTTGGCTTCTACCCAGTTAAGCAAATCAGTGCATACCAATATATACTTCTTTTGCTTAGATGTGATTAATGGGTCCATGAATCTAAAGCCAATTTTTCAAAGGGTTCAATGAGTACCTGAGGTTGTAATGGCATTTCATTTGAAAGAGTCAGTTTCCCTACTCTTTGGCAGTTGTCACACCTTCTGACATATTCTTTTGTGTCCTTGAAAAGTGAAGGCCAATAATATCCTAAAGAAAGGATTTTATAGGCCGTCCTTTTGTCAGCAAAGTGTCCACTGTATGGCTCATCATGACATGCCTTGAGGATGTCAGGCATTTCATCTTCCCGAACACATCTTCTGATCACACAATCTGGCCCTGTTTTAAACAATTCATTAGAAATCCATGAATATTTTGAACTCTCCTGAATAATTTTTCTTCTTTCACCAGTAAATAGATGTGGAGGCAGTTTCTCTGTAACCAAATAGTTAGCAATATCTGCATACCAAGGAGTCTTAGTAGTTACTGCAAACAAATATTCATCTGGAAACTTATCCTCTATAGGAGAATCTTCTTTAGTATTTTGGATTCTAGACAAGAAATCAGCTACTGTATTTTGTTTTCCTAGTCTATCCAACACAGTAATATTGAATTCCTGTAAAAGTAAGCGCCATCTTGTAACTATGCCATTAGTAATAGGTTTTTTCATAGATATCTAATTGCAGAATGATCAGTATGGAAAAAATTTTCATAGCCTGTTATATAATGTCTAAACTTATTGATTACATGAACAACAGCTAAATACTCTTTTTCAGTTACAGTATAGTTCAACTCAGTGGGAGTCAAATTTTTACTGGTATAGTAAATGGCATAAGGAACGTAATCCTTTTGACCCAACACAGCTCCTAGAGCTGTATCTGAAGCATCTGTAGAAATATGGAAAGGAAGTTTCCAATTTGGCCCTCTCAAGATGGGTGCTTCAGATATTCTTGTCTTCAAAGTTTCAAATGATGATTGACAATCAGGATCCCATTTGAATTCACAGTCTTTTGTAAGCAATTTGAAGAGTGGAGATGTTATTTTGGTGAAGTTTTCTATAAATCTTCTATAATACCCAGTAAATCCTAGAAAACTTCTAACATCCTTTTGAAAAGTTGGAATAGGCAACTTGGAGATGACTTCAACTTTTGATTTATCAACTTTAATTCCATCTCCTGAAATATGATGTCCTAAAACAATTCCTTCAGTAAACATCATAAAGCATTTTTCATGACTCAATGAAATATTTGTTTCTTTACATCTAATAAGGACCTTTTCCAAATTTTCTAATGCCTCTTCAAATGACTCACCATAAACTGTAAAATCATCCATATAGACCTCTACATAATCATGGATTAGATCAGAAAAGATACCTAGTACTACCCTTTGAAATGTTGCGGGTGCATTACATAATCCAAATGGAAGCACTCGGTAAGCAAAAGTTCCCCATGGACAGGTGAATGTGGTCTTATCTTGATCTTCAGGTGCTACCTGAATCTGATTATAGCCACTAAAACCATCCAGAAATGAAAAGTACCTTTTGCCTGCTAGAGAATCTAATACATGATCGATAAAGGGTAAAGGAAAGTGATCCTTTAAAGTCACTTTATTCAATTCCTTATAACCAATGCATACCCTCCACTTACCATTCTTTTTAGGTACTATAACCAAAGGAGAAACCCATCGGCTATCTGAAATTGGGTAAATGAAGTTTACATTGAGTAGTTTTTGGAGCTCTTATTTCACTATTTCTCTAAGGTTTGGATTCATCCTTCTCTGAGGTTGTCTGATTGGTCTACTGTTTTCCTCAATGTAGATGTGATGAATACAAGTCTTAGGGTCAATACCTTTCATGTCAGTATACTCCCATGCACATACAATAGAATGTTTTTGCAAGATTTTGGTTAGCTTCTCCTGTTGTGATCTTTCCAAGTTTTTGTTGATATTCAATGTTTTACCTGGAAAGATCTCAGTGGTGGAACTACCAAACTCTTCCATAGAGTAAAGAGACATTTGTCTAGATGATAGATACTCAATGTTAGAATTTAACTGAAATTGTGTGCGGTCATATTCTGAAGAAATTTCAAAGTTTTCTAATGTGTTCAGAATTTGACTATCTTCACTGATCTCAGAAATGGTACAAACAGGTTGTATAGTGTCCTCATCATCGACCCATTCATTATCTCCTATCTCTGTAATTATTTTTTCTGGAGGATACAGGTTGAATTTCTTTGTCGAATTACCATCAGAAATATACATATCCCCTGATCTACAACTGATAAAAGCATCGGCTGTGGTTAGCCAAGGTCTTCCTAAAATGAGTGGATGCCCTCCTAGATTACTCTTGGGAGTTAAAATCATGAAATCCACTGGATACTCCCAAGAATCTAATGAGACCGAAATGTCTTCTAATACACCATCTGGTTTAATAATTGATCGATCTGCAAGTTGCAGTAAAGTAGGTGTAAAAAGAAGATTAGGAAGTTTTAGTGGTTCCATAGTTTGTCTACTCATAATGTTGATAGCAGCCCCTAAATCAATCAAAGTATTTGGAATTTCTACCCCATTGATATGTGTTTTGACAATTGGACTACCAGGATCTACATACTTCTGAATGGTAACTTTTCCCATCATGATATCTGCAATTTTTCCTACCAAGTGGATTTTTCTTGTATCTCTTGGTTTCCTTCCTGGTCTTTTGAGACTCAACTCCTTTATTGTTTTAGCTAGAATAGGAATTTCTCTAATGGCTTGTAACAAG
>APFE030881865.1:3131-13551 GCA_000404065.3 Pinus taeda | reverse complement strand
ATACAATAGTCCAAGTATCTATCCAAAAATGTTTGTTTCATGTCATTCCAAGTCCTAATTGATTGAGTAACTAATCCCATGAACCATTTTAGAGCAGCTCCCTTCAATGTTGAAGGAAACAACTTGATTTTTTGAGCATCTTCCATGTCATCATAAGTTCGGCACACGACTTCAAACTCAAATAAAAATGTTTCAGGGTCCTCACTTCTCAACCCATAAAAGTTTGGGAGGACAGATGGTGAGATGTTTTTCATTGTTGTTTGAGATTCCTCATCAACTATAGGAAATCCAAATGAGTTGTCTCCATCCCTGTTTCCCCCGTTGTTACCTCTACCTCCTCCATTGTTCCCCCCTCCTCTACCTCCTCCAAATCCATTTACTACTTCCTCTATCATGATGGCTTCTTCAAAGATATCAGAGTCCTCTGGTTCTTCTATCAATGGCGAACGAGGAGGAATTTCTCCCTCTTCTTCTTCAGGTGATTCTACTTCTACAATTACAATGTGTTTTCCTGTAGAAGTAAGGAAAGGGTCTTTTCCTAACTCAGATTCGGTGGATAGTGTGGGAGAGTCTCCTAATTCAACTACTACCTCTTGAACTCCAGGGATCCTAAGGCTAGGATTATGAGTTGGAGATGTTGGAGGTGTATCTTGCCTATACCTTGGAGTTGATGGAGTTGTAAAAATTGAACTTTTGGCCCTAGCTATAAACCTTCCCGTAGAATCTCTTGCTCTATGCATGTCATTTTTATTTCTTCAAGTTAGGTTAATAATTCTTTTTCTGATCTTCCAGATCACTCTAGGTGCAAGAAGAGAGCATACTCAAGAAATTATTGAATCAATAACTCTCTTTTCTGATCCTCCAGGTCACACTAGGTGCAAGAGGAGAGCATACTTTGAGAAATCATCAATTTTTTTTTTTTTACCTTTCTTGAAATTTTCTTGTTTTTATTAGTTTTCTTTTTTTTAAGAATTTGGCTACCTAGTTTCACTTCCCCGGCAATGGCGCCAAAATGTTTGGTCAATTTAGTGTGTTCTAAATTGCTTTATAAATTGTCAATCCGGGAGTCGTAAACTGTCGAAGTGAAGTGCACTATCTATGCAAGATAACCATTTTCTTATTTCTTTGTCGTTTTTAGTTTTTTTGGTTTGTTTTTGGATTTATCTTCTTGTTGATTCCCTAATGTGAGATGGTGTGTGTGAGATGGTGATTCTAGTAATCGAGTATGGACAAATGTATTCAATGAATAATTTCCAAACTTCAAATTGTTCCAAAGGTGTTCAAACTTTACAATGACGAAATCAAGATGTGCCTAGATTCTAATTAACAAAATGGTAAACTATGGCTATGGAACCAGTATTCTTGTTGCTGTTATAAAAAAAAGAGAAAATACTGAACTCAAAGCAATTCAAAGACTGAAAGCAAAGTAAACTAATCATATCACATCAACTCATTTTTGACCCCTCACCATTTGACTCGCTGTGGCTATAGGAAGTAGTCATACACAAATTGAATGATTTGATATCTAAGTTGCATGAAATAAAACTAAGATTAAGCTACACATTCACTCTACAATCCCTCATCAATTGGTAACCGAAGAATGATATGAATAGTCTAATCACTAACTTGCAGAAAAGTAAATGAACAAAGCAAAACTAAGAAATAAGCAATGTTGGAATTAAAACCAATAAAACAAATCAGCAGTAGGACAAGATAATCCCATCATGTCATTAGTCATAAAAAATTATATGTAATGCCCGGGCTTCCTATTAGAACCTGAAATGCAAACACTGATCAGTTGACAATTAAATAAAAGCATAAAAGAACTTATGAACAGCAAACAACATGAATACCATGAACAAGTTAATATATACAGCAAGTATCTATGGTATCAAGAGCGTAAAATGAAGAAAAACATAAAACTATACATCAACTATAGGACCTTGGTGTACAGGGGCCCTCTGCACCCTCAGTCAATCAGAACCAATCACGAAATTGAACGCAAAATCAGTGTCTTCTCATATATTGCAAAGCAGTTATGAAATAGAGACTAAGTCTCGGCTCAAAGCCTCTTACAACAGTCAAGTTTACACACAGCAACTCCAGCCTATACGCATATGAAGATGCGTTATTTATAGCAGAAAATACATAACAAACTAACACGACCTGCGCTGGTAGCCAAGCACGTAAAAGACAATAACTGGAATTATAGCAGCATGGTAGCTATGGGCAGTAAATCCAAGAGATGGTTTGTTGGATTCGGTTGATGAGCAGTCCCTAGGTGTTAACACACCTCCTAAAACTTAGGACCTTGCCACGCAATCCTCCTCGTGCTGAAAACAGAGCCATGCCACCGCTTAACTCCTTGTATTGACCACCGTTTGACCGGCCTTGACCACGGGCTTCTGTGGATGATTTGGCTGAACCAAGGGGACACGTTCCATTTCCACGTCCTTTATAGCTTGCCCATGTGGCTAAGTTCTTCAATAGACACCTGTAGCATTGAGTTTAACAAAAAGGCTGCGGAAACTGATTCTGGCTGCGGAAAGTGATAGATTCCGCAACTGGTTGAACAAAAATCTAAACCAAATAGCAGTCACAAAACATAGTTAGGAAACCATTTATATACTCATTTTAAACTATTATGCAGTGATTTGATAGCTTAGAGGTTCAGGTAACTGGAGAAAAAGGCTAAAAAGGGATGTAGGGAAGGTGTAAGTTTGGAACTCAACAATAGCCTCAAATATTTCCAACTCTAATGTTTTCACTCGGAGAAACCACTCTCTGAATTATTGTTATATAAGTTTTCAATTACAACCTCTACTTTGTTTTTAACAACCTGTCCTTATTCTTGACTATAATAGCCTACCACTCCATTATCTTCTCATTTAATTTGAGCAAAGAATTTGCAAACTGTCAACTTACCAAACCCCTTAAGTTTTGACTAAACCCTTTTCATGAAATCTATAAATTTCTCCTCCTCAAGCTAAATAAGATTAAACTTGAAAGGGGTTAATGGCTTATCTTCTACCTTTGATACCTCTAAAAATATTGTATCGTGATTTGAGACTCCCCTTATTTTGACTTAATTCCTGTACTTGCCCATGCTGCTTGAGAACTAATTTACCACCAAAAAAAGATCCAATCATTTATAAATCCCTACCAAGTAAACTTAAGTTTTACTGGCTCCACATCCAGTAAACTGATGCTCCTGATCTAATGTAAAATTTAATATGACTGCACATCTACATGAGCCATTATACCCTAGAGCTAACCTACTCAAAGTGAAGTTCAAATCTCCACTAATTAACAAACTGGCCTCTTCTAATACAGATAATGAAAGCACACAACCCCATAATCTTTTGCTCCTATCGTGGGGCCCATATAGGTTGAACAATATACTTTTGGGAATCCAAACCCTTGCATCTAAGCTTTGTGCATAGTCTTGAATGCACAAAGAAGACTTTTATCAATTTTATGTTTGATCTCCATCTTATTAGTAATACTCCTAACATTCCATAAACATCCACCCACTAAAAATCCTAGGTGTTAAACAACTTCTTTAGACTACCAATAATTAGACCCCCTCACACATAGTTTCTTGTATAAGATATAGAAGAAGGACATTGAGTTTCTCTTTCTCAACTCTCTATAGAGGACAAGTATTTTGACATGGATATCTAACCCCATAACAATCAAAGAGAGAAAAATTTTGTAATCCTGATAGAGGGTTTCCCATCTCTAAGAGCCCAGTTTAAAGTTTTTTGTTTACATTGTAATATTTCCATAATGGCCTTATTTTGTGCATGAAAAATGTGTGATTTCCTACTTGCACTCCATATTTACCATAGATCTTTTAGGGTCCAACCCTAAGCACTCGAAAAAGGAAGAAACATCAGCAACTAGTGGTCCTTTTGAACTAAGTTGGTATGAGTTTCCCAAGTTTCCTCCATTGGCGATGGAAGATTGAAAGCTTGAAAGGGTCCCATCCCTTTTACCCAGTAATGAGGAAGAATATCCTTTTGAGTCCTTAGAATATGTGTTGTCCTGAGATGAATTCAAAGGCAAAGATAACCTAGGGGATTCTCCAACACAAAAGCATATGCAACGCTAGACTTTCCCCCATCACCTCCGTCATGAAAAAGTTTAGAACCATCAAAAAAATTAAATTAGTAGAATCCAAATCATGTCTTCAAGGCTTACCAATACAAGATAGTGAAATAGGAGAGATGACCTTGGTACCTTCCCCATATCTTTGGCACTGCAAATGGTATGCTCCCAATAGAAATATTCAATGTTATTCCCTCCATCTCATCACCCATTGTTTGCACCTCTTCCACCTCATTTTTCTTGCTATCTAATAATGTTGTGGATTCTTGTAAAACTCTAAAATCCCCCTTAATCAACTTAGAAATAAAATATAGGAACTCTCCATGATTGTTTGCATAAACATTTTCTTCCTTAGAGCTATTAAGATCCTCCCCATGTTTTTGAGGAAAGAGAATTGGCCTTCTCAGGACTTAACTCAGTTCCTACATGGCTTAACGACCCTAACTATACCAAGGGAATCCTTCTAGCCTCTTCTTAGAAGTATTATTGTTATTGTCAGGCCCCAATCTCCTCACAATAAGTGCTTTTAGGTTGGTTTCTATCCTTTTTCTATGAAATCCTTTAGGAAATGGTATAAAATAGTCCTCTACCACATGTCCAACCTCATGGCACCACATACATATGAAAGGAACATTTCCATAATTTAGAACCACCCGTTAGAAATATTTATATCCACTAAGAATTTTGCTACAGACCTTTGCAATGAATGCTTAATACAATGGGTCCACCATCAAAGTCTTCCCCATATATTACCCAAGGTCATAGAGACATTGTTTGTTACAAAGTTTTAGGGGTAACCCTATAAGTTTAACCCATATGGGAGAAGTCCACATCACCTCTTAATAGGGATCAAAATAAGGGTGCCACAATTTTAAATTGAGCAGATAGGTGCCCCAAAACCATTGGCCTCTCAACACTTTTACAACATCCTCATATTTAAAAATAAAATAGATCTAACTTGTTGTATGGAAATGCAATAAAAGACTATAACCCATAAATCCTTCCCAATAATATACTACCCATTCTTGAATAGATCCCTTCGTAAAGGATATGCCAAAAAAGCGACCCACTAAGATTTTCTCGACATAGTTGAGAGCTTGCTCCACCTTAATATCCTTGGAAATTGTAATATTAACCTTTCCCTCCCACTACTTGATCATGTTCTTCCACCTATTCAAGTTCACCAACTTGTTCTTTGCCCCAATCTTCTCTATAGAGAACTCATTGAACCTTGCCATCTTTGCTAAGTATTCCCCTCAAAGTCTCTTTTTGAACCAAGTCCTAAATCCTATTTCCATGACAAAAGCAAGCATATTAGGGACCAAAACCTTAGATATTTATGGAAATACCTCTAGAGAACAAAATCCTAAAGGGGAAGTTACCATTACCAAACTTAAGCATTGGAGCAAATGGAAGAGCATCTATATGCTCTACATTATCAAAGTTTCTATTAAATTCAATCCCCTTGGGGATTTTCCCCTCCAAGTTGGGCATCCAAGATACCTTGAATTCCTTCTCCACCTTAGCTTTCATAACATCACAATTGGTTCGAAACGCGTTGACAAATGAAATATCTTGTGATTTACGCTGAAAAAGCTCTCATAAAGTTAACATCACAATTGTTAGATGATGACCAATTAGCTATCACCTCATTATAAGTTAGTAAAGTAACGATCACACTCAAATTATCACTTACCACATCCTTAGATACCAAAACCTTATTGTCCACCACTAAGACCTCTGACCCTTGAACAATTTGTGAACACGTTACAAAAAGGGCCCATTAAATACAATTGATTGGAACTATAATATACTCACTGGCACACGTGAAACGATCTAAATCCCTTTATTATCCAAGGTATTATGTAGAGACCCATTGATCCCAAAGTTTTTGTAGAATATATATCAAATCAAAGTATTGAAAATTTATATCTTTCCATGAACATTAAATATTGTAAATATAAACTTTACTATTGTACTTTAATTAAACAATATTATATAATATCTTATTACATTTAATAATATTTGAGATAATATTTTAGTAAACTATTACTACATAAAAATTATTATCTATTACAATATGATATTCTAATATTTTTCATATTATACACTTTGATGTAGGAGCATCCAGCTCATAAATTTCTTTGTATTTTATTTGACTTAGGGGGTCTTGTGTTTTCAAGGAAGTTGGTTTCCTGGGTATTAAATTAATGTAATTTTAATGTTTTTTAAGTAATTTTATGAGAGATATTTAGAATATGATTTAATTAAGTATTGTGAGGCATATTTGTAAATGTTCTCGAATAAAGGAGAACATGAGAGATTTAGGCTAGTTGAAATTTCATAGGAATTGAGAGATTTGGAAATTAATTGTAAATCTTAGATTAGAATTAGTTGATGATTTTGTGGATAAATAAAAGATTTTAGGAATTGGTTGAGGAGATAGAGGATTTGAACCAGAATTGGTTAACAAAACCTTTTGTATATAATTGTAAGCCTAAAAGGAATGAGGGAGATAGAGAAATGATCCTTAGATAGGAATAAAGAGGGTGGGATTGTACCCAACGGGCAATAAGAAGAGAGAGGCCACTGATTAGAAAATCAGGCCAAAGAAAGAAAACCCTTTGTAAATATTCGTTTATACATATATAGAGATTTGATTTCTGAGTTGTGCAGAATATGGAGTATTTCCTATTGTTTTAAGAATTATGTGTGTGTGAATTAGGTTATTTCCACATAATATATATGTGTAGGGAGTTCGAGCAGAACCAGAAAAGAGGACAAGCGTGCAAAGAGGAGAATAGAGGTGAATTTTGGATGCAGTGAACAAATATGCAATGGTATTCTGGCTTGAACATTTTAATATTGAGCTTACCAGGGTTCAATACTGATTTCAGGTTATTAATTGATCTTGATGAATTCTGTGTGAAGAGGACCAAAATATCATAATAATAAAATGAGTGGTTTGATCAGTGCATTATGTTATAGCTACATTGAAAGCTGTGACTTCAAAGACAATTTGTAATTGGGTTTCGAATGTAGAAACCACACATTACATATCGAGATTAGTTGCAGGAGAAGTAAAGTATGATGTCAAGGGTTAGAAATGGTTATGTGATTCGGAATTGCTCTCAGAATGCATGGGAAAGTGAGAGGACATAATACATTTAATTGTGAAATTAATATATGCATTGAAGGAGCCTTCGTGCGAGCTTGTGTAATTAAATAAAGCTCGTTGTTGAGTTATGACTGGGGTAAAGTTGTTGCGCTTCAAGATTGTAGCATTTAAAAATGGAGGTAGTCATCCTTGTAGCATTTAAAAATGAGTGGTTTGATCAGTGCATTATGTTATAGCTACATTGAAAGCTGTGACTTCAGAGACAATTTGTAATTGGGTTTCGAATGTAGAAACCACACATTACATATCGAGATTAGTTGCAGGAGAAGTAAAGTATGATGTCAAGGGTTAGAAATGGTTATGTGATTCGGAATTGTTCTCAGAATGCATGGGAAAGTGAGAGGACATAATACATTCAATTGTGAAATTAATATATGCATTGAAGGAGCTGTCGTGCGAGCTTGTGTAATTAAATAAAGCTCGTTGTTGAGTTATGACTGGGGTAAAGTTGTTGCGCTTCAAGATTGTAGCATTTAAAAATGGAGGTAGTCATCCTTCAGCCACCGTCCATCGTTTCAAGAGACCAAATGATTAGGAGAGCCTAGATTTGGTAATTTCTGTGTGGAATGCGATGTGAATTGCATTAAAATTGCATCAAAGAGAATTGAAGGTAAGAGGATCACCTCTGTTTGAAATTGAAATACTTATGATCGTTGGTTGAAATAGAACACAAACCTTTATGTTCATTGTGTAATTATGAATTTAATTTATGGTCTGTTTGTTAACCAAGTTTGAGACAACATTGAATGAGGATCATTGGATCGACACAAGTGTACTCAGCTACATGTAAAGTCCTCCTTGAAGATGGTTTGCTTCTAAGAAGAAAATGGCTTAGAAATAAAAGGTAAGGATTAATGTGTGAAGGGTTGCTGTGTGAATTTGGGTCCATTTCAATTTTAAATACATCTGAGCATGAAAACGTAGGTGTAAAGAGAGAATAATAGTTTTTGCAGAGTAGCGCAATGGGAGTGTTAAATGTTGAAAGTTCTGCATCATTTATTTGTTTATTGATGTGAAGTGGAGGAGCAAGTTGTGGGTAGTGCAATGAATGGTTGATTTGGTGTTGGCGGCCATATTGGCTGCATCACACTTTTAGGTTATAATTAATATTTAATTACTTCAAAACCACATTTTATATGAGTGTATATGAATACTTAATAATACAAATAATAATGTTTAATAACATATATCAATATTTTTGTGTTGAGATGCACTGTACAACTCAATATGGGGTAGATGTCATGCATAAATGCTTGTCATTTAACAAATTTAATGTAATGCCCCTAATTAAAATCGATATAGGGGTAGATGTGTAGGTGTAAATGTTTAAAATTTAACATTTATATGTCAACTCAATTAAAAAATAATATAGAGTCGAGTATGGTGGAGATGTAAACATTTAAATCTTGTCTCAATTGATAATAAAAAAATAAAAATAATAAAATTCAATTTGTTATATTATAATTTAGTTTTGTAGGCCAGCTTAGAAATTATGCTCTAAGAAAAATTGCATAAATAATTATAAGTTACATTGGTCAGAGCTAAATTAATATGGTTGATAGGAAAATCATCCTATAGTTTTTCTTTGGCAGTAAATAATAAATTGAGATGTGAAGCGCATAAGTAAATTGCTTGGTCAAACAAAAAAAATTGCACAAATTTTGGTGGGTAGTAAAAGTCTACACATTTATAATTTTACTTCTACATAAGTGTTAAAGAAAACATAAATAATGATGGGAAGTAACTTTTGTAAGTATATTTTTTACATCTTATTCCTATCCATTTTTTATGCAAAGACCCTCTTAAATTATGGTGGGAAGTAATTGATGGTAAATATGTTATTTACTTGAGTATAAGTTATTTTCAAGTCGGTTTTCCTACAAAGCTTAAGAATAAAAAATCACTACACAAATATCTAAAAATCATGCATCAATATTGCAACCATATCCATAAATTATGACATAAATATGTAAGCCAATTATCTACGTGACATTATATTGTGCAAATGTTGCAATAAGGCCTTCAAGCCAATTATCCACATGACATTATATTGTGCAAATGTTGCAATAAGGCCTTCAAGTTATGGTCCAATTAAATGTTTGAAAATGATTTATTGAAAAATAAATATTTATTTTTCAAAGTTAAACATTAGAATCTGCATTAGTCAATGCTAAACTAATTTTTATCTTGCCTTGGCAGGGACTAATAATGATTCCATATCCATATTTAAATTTAATTAATAAGCACATAAAAACTAACGCTTACAAGAAACCTATAATATAGCAAATTTCTTAACCATGGATATCCACCCCCACTTTACCATAGATATAGTTAACTTGTAAGTAGGTTTTGTTACAATACCGTGAGTCAATACGATGTCTTATCAATACCACATGCGGAAAATCCATAACTCATTAATATTTTATACATCACATATAGCATTGATTACATAGAGAGAGAGAGAGAGAGAGAGAGAGAGAGAGAGAGAGAAAGAGATAGAAAAAGAGGGCAGAGATAGGGAGAGAGAGAGTCATGGGTAGGGGAGAGAGGCAGAGATGTGTTGTTGAAATATGTAACTAGGTTTGGTCTTCATAATGACATATGCAATCATGTTTTTATGTATTTAATGAAAAGAGAAAAATAAATTTGTAATTGTTGTTCTTGAGGCATGGGTTTCATGCTCAAGAGAAAATTATTTTATAGTTCAAGCTCCCATTAAGAGCTTGTTCGGTCCCTACAATACTAGTGATTACCCCATTACTATTATAGTTGTATCCCTTATTAATATTGTTGTGCCCCTATTGTCCCCATATTGTTATTATTATGCCCCATAGAATCCCTCTATTGTTATTCTTGTGCCTTTATATTATTATTGTTAGGTCGGCTGGGTTATATTGTGACTCCTTAAACTCCTATATATGAAAGGAGGTTTTGTCATTTGAATCATCAAGGAATCATTCATTTGTGTAATGTAAAGGAGGTTGCCCCCTCGAAGAGGTTGAATTATAAGGCATTGATTTATCTTTTCTATCTTTTTGTTAGCTGGTTTCATAACATTTGATATCAGAGCTTTGAAATCTAGGGTTTTGCTGCTCCAAATAGGTCATCGTGGCATTTTCGTTGTAATTTTTT